>PGWS01026624.1:0-12522 GCA_002896235.1 Cicer reticulatum
CTCCCGCATGACAGTTAATCATTTCGAAGATCTTCTCCACTTCTTGGATCCATTGATTCGCCTTCTCCGAATTCTCATCCCCCTTAAACTTGGGAGGATTGAAAGCGAACGAAAGTCTTCTAATCCTCTTGACTCTGCAGCACGGATCTCTCTTCCCCCTCTTTTCAAGATTTTCACGTTGAGTCTGGCAGCAGTCTGTGCAGCAAACACAGAAGCAGCCATGTATTCATAGCTCCGCCATTTGGATCATCCCTATTAGCCATTGGCTCTTAGAGCGTCATTCCCTTCTTGGCGGCATGGTTTTCCTATAAAACCAGCATCAAGTAGAAAGTCTTAACACTACTTCAAAATAATTCCAAAACTAGCTTCCGACCACATTAACACGTAATAATTATATGGACTGACAACTCAACCCCTAAACCGACAGCATGATCAGATAATAACCCCAATTATAGGTTGACCTACAATCTATAACTAAGGCTCCACAGCCCCCAAAGAAAACCAAACCCAAAGCTCTGATACCACAATGTAACACCGATTTTCAAAGCGAGGATATTTTTTTCCAAAAGAAATTAAAACTAAAACAGAGGAATAAATAAGGAAAGCCTTTGGATAAATAATTGAGTCATTATAATCACAAGCAGCGGAAAAGTTTCTCCAAATATAAATCAAAGGATTTACACAACAACAAATGGTACATGAGCCCATTAAATAAGATGTCAAATGACAATTATTAGTAATAAGTCAGTTTCCAAATTAAAATACTCCAACCCAAAAAGAAGGACGTCTAGTCCTATACATCAACCTAATTTGATCATCCTACCAAAACTATACACCCTGAGTGATCTCACCGCCCGTGAGATCTCCTAAAGTAAGCCAGTCAAGCATTCCCATCCGTAGGGTACGAACTGGTAGGATCGTCCTGGCTCTCATCTGAGGGCAAAACCCAGATTTCCACAATTAGTTGTAAAGGGTACCAACCGAAATTAACAGATAACACATAACATTAAGTTTTAAATGCACAAATAACTTTCAACTAAAGCATGCACCTTAAAAGGATTTCTCATATGCTAAAAGTTCAATGCAATGCTTGCCAATTAAAAATGAAATCAAAAAGAAGTTCTCAAACCCTTAAGTATACATAACTGACCAAGCATTGATAAATCAATTGAGCAATCGGTTATCTAACTCAAATAAGGATTCTAGTGAGCCAATCGTTGCCAAATCGATTGATCAGTTCTGCTGGAGTTCCTACATGACCAAATCGATTCTAAATCGATTTTGTCAGTTTTTCTGAGTTCCTGTGTTGCCAAATCGATTTCCAAATCGATTTTGGCAGTTTTGCTGAGTTCCTGCCTCTCTGCCAAATCGATTTCGAAATCGATTTCTTAAAAGATTTTGAAAGACATATTTATACAATCGATTGGCAAATCGATTAGGTTAAATAGTGAACTTCCTGCAACTCATCCAATCGATGGGGAAATCGATTTCCCCTTATTCTTCCAAAATACACAAAATTAATTCAAACACACTCACACATAACTCAAAACTTAACACTTAGCAAATCCCACACAATCACCACGACGAAATGGTTTTCGAAATGTTTTAACAATCCATCGCACTCACACACGCTAATCAATACATAACACTTAGCTAATTCCAACACAATTACCACAACAATTCCAATTCAAACCACTCAAATTCAAAACACGACTCGTGTGCCAAACACCCTAATGCAATGCGTATATGCCAAAATGCATGGACTCGGAATTACAAACCAAAAACTCCTCGAAGGGCCGTAAATCCATAATTGTACCGCCTATTGCAGGCCAAAGTACCAATTACCGAGGTCCACCTATCACGGGTCTGCACGATTTACTAAAAGCGTAAACCATAAACGTACTACCCTATCACGGCCGTATCGTTTACCGAGTGCCACCTACACGGGTCTGCACAGTTTTCTAAAAAAGAACGTAAATTGTAAATGTACCGCCTATCACATGCCAAAGAACTATTTGTTGAGACAACTCTCTATTTTAAAGTTTTGATGAAAATAACAAAGGTTAATTAAGAATGTTAATTATGATTCTAAATGTTATGTTAATTTAACTTGTGTTGTTTAGTGGATTTAATTAAGAGCATAATCAAGCAAATACAAGAAAAGACAACAACAAGATCATTATGCATCATAAACAGAGAATGATCTTCAGCTTCACCGAATTATCCATCACAGCAAGTTGGTCAAATCTTTTCTATCCATGTGATAAAAAGTTTGCTCTGGAAATCTTTCATATCTAATAAGTACACGGCAAGGAACAAGTACGAATAATCCAGACTAAAAAAGGATACTTGATCACAAAGATCAAAGGGTTCAAAGATGGACAAAAGTCATGACGACCTAAGAATTCCAAAATTCAAATGTCAAGAAAACTTGATCAAACTGGGTATATGACAAGACAAGAACAAAGGAAATACAGAACATTTAAAACGGGAACTCCAGAATGATTATTGAAGCTCAAGAAAGTTCAAACTAATAAAACCAAGAACGTTAATCATTCTCGTTTTCTGCACATCAACAGCAGCTTTGCATTCTCTCTGTTTCAGTCTGCAATTCGTTTCTAAATCTTCTCCAACCTTCTCTAGTTACACTCAAGATCAAGGCAGATAATGTACCATCCAAGATCAATGAAGAAACGTCAAAGAAAGGACTGAGATGCTTAAATGCTAAACCATTAAAAGTCAAAGCTATTTTCAAAGAAGGATTATTTTTTATTCTAAATATAATGGTTCAGTCAAAAAGCATATTTTTCTCCAACAGCTCTTGTACCTTCATTCAAGTACATCTCCAGCCTATAAATAGAAGGCCATTATCTCAGTTCTCAGCAAGAAATTCAAGTGTTAAGTAATCAACAATATACAATCACACTTAAGCTTGAAATTCTGCAAAAACAGAGGCAACATCACTTTCTGCAATTCGCGAAACTGTTACTGCTGCTAACACACATACCAGCTGCGAAATTGTCATTAAATTGTCTGTAAAGAATCTATTCTCAAAAAGAGTTGAGCAATATCAGATTCTGTCAAATTCAATCATTTGTAAAAACTCAAACTATAAGAGTTTTCTTAATAGTTTGTTTAAGATTGCTTCCTATCAATGTTAGATAGGTGTTGTGATTGCTTTCTGGGTGGAAAGTAATTAAGAAAGAAATAGATCAAGGTTGATTTATTCTAGGTGTTGTAAGATTAAGAAGGTTCTTCATTTTAAAACACTTAGTGGAAAATCTCACAATGTGAGGACTGGACGTAACCCACGTTGGGTGAACCAGGATAAATCTTTGTGTGGTATTCTCTTTCCTTTCTCCTTCTTTATTATACTGCATTAATCATTTAAGATAAAATAGAAACTGATTTTCTGCTAATTAAGAACGTCCTCTGTTTTATAACATAAACCAAGAACGTTCTCCGTTTTCTGTTTCATAACCAAGATCATTCTTGAGTTATTTTCTTAAGTTGTAACAGGAATTTTTTAAAAAGGCATATTACAATTCAAACCCCTTTCTTGTAAATCGACATTGTTACTTCAATTGGTATCAGAGGCTCGATCTCTTAAAGTTCAAAAACACCTAACAAGTGTTAGAGAAAGATCTAGAAGAATGTCGAAAGCAAAATACATTGTTGAAGGAGGATCCTCAAATCGACCTCCATTCTTTGATGGATCAGACTATTATTTTTGGAAAAACAAAATGCAGTTGTTCTTAAAATCTCAAGACATGGGAATGTGGCACATCATTACAGATGGAGATTTCACACCAAGGGTTGATCAAGATGACTCGAATTCTGCCTTAAAAAAGGAATCAGATTGGACAACAGAAGATAAAACTAAGGTACTTCTAAACTCTAAAGCTCAATTATTCTTATCATGTGCTTTAAGCAGGGAAGAAAGTGAAAGGGTAGATGAATGCACAACTGCAAAAGAAGTCTGGGATACATTGCAAACTCACCATGAAGGAACAAGCCATGTCAAAGAAACAAGGATAGACATTGGTATAAGGAAATTCGAATTGTTCGAAATGCAAGAAAGAGAAACCATTGATGAAATGTACTCAAGATTCACCACAATAGTAAATGAAATGCGCTCTCTTGGCAAAGCCTATACTGTGCAAGAAAGAGTAAGAAAAATCATGAGGTGTCTCCCAATCATTTGGAGACCAATGGTGACAGCTATAAGCCAAGCAAGAACCTTGATCACTGCCTCTGGAAGAACTAATTGGAACTCTAAGAGCTCATGAGGTAGTATTGCAAGAAGATAAACCAGTCAAGAAAGGAAAGGCAATAGCACTGAAAGTCTCTCAAGAAAAAATAATAGTACCAGTTGAAGAGGAATCAGAAGAAAATGAACAAGGAGATGTTGATGAAATCGCGCTTCTCACTAGAAGAATACAAAGAATGATGAGAAGAAGAGATCAAATCAAAAAGGGATTTCAAAACAGAAATCCTAAAACAGAGATTGACAAGAGCCAAGTCACATGCTTTGGATGCAACAAATTGGGACATTACAAAGCAGAATGTCCATCAAACAAAAATCCACCAAAACGATTTCCCTTCAAAAAGAAATCAATGATGGCCAACATGGGATGATTCAGAGGAATTAGAAACAGAGAAAAAGAAGAAGAAGAAGCCAACATATGCTTGATGGCAAAAACAGAGGAAGATGAGATAATGAATTCTGAACCATGTCATTTATGTCAACAAATGGGAAATGAATTTGATAACTTGCTAAAATGACTCAAATCTCCTTATTCAAAAAATGTAGTTCTCTGAAAGAACAGTTTTATAAAGAGAAAGAAGAGAAGGAAAGAAATCAGACTGAAAATAATTTGTTAAAAAAATTGATTCAAGAATTGAAAGAAACAAGAGTTTTTGAAAGTGAAGAATGTCAAGAACATTCTGCGCTACAAACGGAAGAACGTTCAACTTAGAAATGAAAAACGAACTTCTCAAAACAGATTTACTAAACTTCATTAAAGCCACAGAAACTTTTCATAACATCATGGGATCTCAAATAGGAATTTTTGATAAAGCTGGTCTTGGTTTCAATCAAACTCAAAAAACCAAACTTTATGAAAACTTCTTTGTCCCAGAAAGAAGGAAGAAAAATGCAAGACTAGATGCTCATATTGTAAAAAACTTGGACATCTAGAATTTGCTTGCTACTTCAGGAAAAGGGATGAAAAAATCGAAAGAAAGAAGCTTTTTAAACATGAGAATCATCCTGTCAAAATTGTATCAAAAAAACAGCAAAACGGAGAACGTTCTCCAGTTTGTCTCCCAAACGGAGAAAGTTCAAAGTTACAAGTTGAACGTTTCAAAAAATCTGTTAAACCAAAGTTCAACTCTTCTAAATCATATATTGCTAAACCCATTTCAGAATCAACAACTAACAACACAACTGTTTCCAAAACGAGAATGATATACCACTTAAAAACTAACTCTCAAGGACCTAAAACAAAGTGGGTACCTAAGACTGAAATGATATCACCTGCAGGTTGGTTTTCAAAATACAAAGAGAAAACATTGGTTCTTGGACAGTGGCTGTTCAAGGCACATGGTAGGAGATAGAAATTGTTTCATAACCTTCAGCAAGAAGGATGGTGGTTCGGTCACATTTGGAAATGATGATCAAGCTCAAATTAAGGGAAATGGAACAATTGGTAAGACAAACTCTGCTCAAATAAATGATGTTCAATACGTGGAAGGATTGAAACACAATTTATTAAGCATAAGTCAGTTATGCGACAATGGATGCGAAGTCATTTTCAAGCCAAAGGTATGTGAAATCAAGAAGGCCAAAACTGGAAAAATTCTGTTCTCTGGTAAGCGAAAGAAAAATTATATGTGTTATATCTTGAAGAATTACCTGATGAATCATGCTTTATATCAATCAATTAAGATAAATGGATCTGGCATAAAAGGGCTGGACATATCAGCATGAAAACTATTTCAAAAATCTCCAAACTTGATCTTGTTAGAGGTTTACCAAAACTTAATTTTGAGAAAGACAAAATCTGTGAAGCTTGTGCAAAAGGTAAGCAAGTCAAGAGCAGCTTTCATACAAAAGATTTGTAACAACAAATAGAACTCTTGAACTACTTCACATAGATTTATTCGGGCCTGTCAAAACAACAAGTCTAGGAGGAATGAAATATGAATTTTGTTATTGTTGACGATTTCTCAAGATTTACATGGGTTCTGTTTTTAAAACAAAAAGATGATGCATTTGAATCATTTAAAACATTTTGTAAAAAGGTGCAGAATGAAAAGGACTCCAGCATCATCTCTGTAAGGAGTGATCATGGAGGAGAATTCATAAATGCCTCATTCAATCTTTCAAAGCTTTTTTGATGAACTTGGGTATATCTCACATAATCTTTCTTGCATGTGCTATCAGAACTCCCATAGAAATCACAACAAACATTTCTTAATGTTCTAAACAACAAAGATCTTATTGGAAAATTTGATGCAAAATCCGATAAAGCGATCTTTCTTGGATACTCAACCGAATCTAAAGGTTATAGAATGTTCAATTTAAGAACTAATGTTGTTGAAATTAGTATGCATGTATTGTTTGATGAGTTTGATGACCTAGATATAAGTAAAAAGGATGAGGAAGAAGAAACTCAAAATGAAACGCATCAGGAAACAAGTCTGCAGAAAACAGAGATTGATAAACAATCTCCGTTTCATTCTCCACCAAAAGCTGGAAAACTATTGGGAGATCAATCCTCAAACTCAGATCATTGGAGACATAGCTGATGGAATCCGAACCAGAAGATCATTCAAGAATGATGACGACAACATGGCAATGATATCTCAGATTGAACCAAAGTCAATCAAAGATGCTATTACTGATCAATCTTGGGTAAACGCCATGAAAGAAGAACTACTACATTTGAGAAAATGAAGTTTGGACTCTAGTACCAGATCCATTAGATCAAACAGTTATTGGCACTCGATGGGTATTCAGAAACAAGCTTGATGAAGAAGGTAAGGTCGTGAGATACAAGCAAGATTAGTAGCTCAAGGCTACAATCAACAAGAAGGTATAGACTATGATGAAACATTTGCTCCAGTTGCAAGGTTAGAAGCTATTCGAATACTTCTTGCATATGCATCTCATAAACTCATCAAACTGTTTCAAATGGATGTGAAAAGTGCTTTCTTAAATGGTTTTTTAAACGAACAAGTGTATGTAAACAGCCCCCAGGTTTTGAAAACCAAGCAAAACCAAATCATGTTTTCAAACTTACCAAAGCACTTTATGGCTTAAAACAAGCACCAAGGGCGTGGTACGAACGACTGAGTTCATTTCTGATTGAGAACAATTTTCAAAGAGGAAAAATCGATACTACCTTATTTAAGAAAACAGAGGGAAATGAATTACTCATTGTTCAAGTATATGTGGATGATATCATTTTTGGATCAACAAATGAAAAACTATGTGAAGATTTCTCAAAACTTATGCAAAGTGAATTTGAAATGAACATGATGGGGGAATTAAGATATTTTCTTGGTTTACAAATCAAACAATACGAAAAAGGCATTTTTGTTTGTCAAGAAAAATATATCAAAGATCTGTTGATCAAATAAAAATGAATGAGTCAAAAATTATGACAACTCCATGCATCCATCCACTTCCTTAGAAAAATATGAAAATGGCAAATCTGTTCTGAAAAAGAATATCGTGGAATGATCGGTTCTCTGCTATATCTAACTGCTAGCAGACCAGATATTGTGTTTGCAGTAGATTATGTGCTCGATTTCAATCAGCGCCAAAAGAATTCCACTTAACTGCAGTTAAACGCATATTTAGATATCTCGTTGGAACAACTAATCTTGGTCTTTGGTATAGAAAAGGTTCTCATTTTGATATTATAGCATATGTGATGCTGATTATGCTGGAGACAAAGTTGAAAGAAAAAGCACAAGTGGAGCATGTCAGTTCCTAGGTGAAGCATTAATCAGTTGGTCATGCAGAAAACAGAACACCATAGCACTATCCACAACTGAGGCTGAATATGTGTCAGCTGCAAACTGCTGTTCACAAGTTTTGTGGATTAAGAACCAACTTCAAGATTACTCTGTAAGCTATTCCAATATTCCAATTTATTGTGATAATACAAGTGCTATAAATCTGTCTAAAAATCCTATTCAGCATTCTAGATCAAAGCATATTGAATAAAACATCATTTCATTCGTGATCATGTCAATAAGAAAGACGTTGAATTAATCTTCGTTGATACTCAAAATCAACTTGCTGACATTTTCACTAAGCCTCTTGTGGAGGATAGTTTTAATTCAATCAAAGAAAACTGAGAATCATGAAAAAATCCAGAAAATTCTGGTTAAAATCTGCTTCTGCAGAAAACGGAGATCGTTTATCAGTCTTCGTTTCGCGATTCATCATTCTCCGTTCTGGAAAAAGCAACAGTCTGCTTTTCCTTCTCAAAAGTAAAAAAGGAAAATCTTGGCATTTATTACACGTGCCCTTGTGTCTGGTGTTAGAATGCTGACACATACACTCTCCAATCCCCCAAAATGCTTTTCTCATTTCCCTAGGTACAAACTCATCATTACTCCACCTTTTTCTCTCCATCTTCTCAAGTCAGAAAACTGTTCCTCTTCCCACATTCTTTTCCTCAAAAGCTGGAATCATCTCTCTCTTTCTCTAAATCACGTTCACTGTTCATCTTCTTCATCATCTTCCTCCCAAAAAAACAACAATGGCTCGAACCAAACAGTCTGCACGAAAAAATGCCTCTCCCTGTACACCACCCTTTTCATCTTCCTCATACCAATCCAGAGAGCGTTCTCCCTCTCCACCACCTCGCCCTTCACCACCACACACATCTTCTGCCTCTCCATCTTCTCAAAATAGTCAAGAAGTTCTAAACCTCATTCCTCTGTCTACCTTTCTTCCACCACTACACTCGTCCTACACCAAACTACGCTCAAGTGCCTCCCCATCTTCGCACCAGAATCACTCCTCCACGCCCGCTCCATGTGCGTCCAGTCTGGTATTGGTACGTCGAAATCCATGAACCCTAAGCCATTTTACTTCATCATTTCAGACTCTGAGAGTGATGACTCTTCTGATTCGTGTCCCCCAGTAGCAAAATCACCAACACAAACTGAACCACAAAGAAACACGATGCCTACAGTACCAACACCTCCACCACAAAATCCACCAACAACTACTAACCTTCGACACCTCAAAGCGGCTTTCTCTTCTGAACCTTCACACGCAAACTCCTCCCCATCAAAAACGGAGATCGTTAAATGACATTGTTTCCCCTTCCACAGACCAAAAAGAACCACTCTCTCAACCAAAACCACCAACTAAACCCATGAGAACCAAAAACACAATCACTATTGCTCAATTTCTTGTTCGAAAAAAATCTCCCAAATCCTCAAAGAAAGAAAACGCTTGCCCCAAAACAAAACCTAAAAACCAGTCAGAAACCCACCTCTCCAGAACAAGAACGTTCTCCGACTGCTCCTCCACAAGAACGTTCCCCACCACAAGAACGTCTCCGACTGCTCCTCATCCAGAATCTTCTCCACATCAACAAATCTTTCTCCACAAAAGAATTCCAAACGATCTTCCCCTATATCCACATCCTCTGATTCTGAACCATCTCCCCCAACTAAGAAACCAAAACAGAATGCTCCTCCTCTAATCTCCCTTGCAAAATCAAAACTCTTCATGAAAAATGGGCCTCAACGCCCAGTTGGGATAGGAAGAATCTTTGTTTTTGATAATCTGTTGTGGATGGCAATGCGTTCAGCACCATACAGATGCTCTTGGATGGACTTCATTTTAAAGATCTCTAAATCCTTTTTCCCAGAAGTCGTTCGTGTTTTCTACTGCAATGCCAAAACCTTTGCTTACAAATCTCTTTTATCTCAAAAAATAAAGGGAGTGAAATCAGATTGACTTCAGACATTTTGGCCAACATCCTTCAGCTTCCAACGGAAGGGCCATCTGTCTTTGGTGACAACTGGTATTCAGCTCTGGTCTTAGAAAGACAGATGTTTTGGCCGAGCTGTTTGAAGAAAACTCCACACGTTATTTAGCCACTTACTTAAAGCCTCTTCCTAAAGTCTTCAACAATATGTGTCAACATACTCTACTTCCACACTGTGGAAGTCATGAGTACGTTTCTGATAATGACGCCTTGCTCATCTATCATCTGTTAAACTGCAAGAGATTGAATTTACCTCATGTTATTCTCCAGCACATGATCTGTGCAGCCCAAAAAGATTACAAAAAGAATACTGTGCCTTATGGCATGGTCCTGACTAAAATCTCAGGCATTTTGGAGTATCTCTTGCATCTGAAAAATCTTTGATCAAAATTTCCAAGTTTTCCACCAAAAAATTTCTCTCATATGCGCAACACCGCCTCTGCTCCAACACCTACTCCTCCATCCTGTCCCATCTCTCTCAAAAAGGAAGAGATCAGCAGGAAGACGACCTTCCAAAAATCCTATTTCTTTTTCATCTCCTTCTACTGATCCCAAAGGCAATCTCAGACAAAATCCCCACACCAGAACGTTCTCCACGTCCTCCAGAACGTTCTCCAGAACATATCCCATCACATCCCACTCTTTTTGCTCAAACATCTGGCATTATCCCTTCACATATTCCCTCTTATTCTCAACCACCTCGCTGCCCTACACATAACTTTAGTACTCTCTTGTCTAATCCTCTTCTGTCTACCATGTCTCCACTATTTGTTTCACCACAGAAAACCAGTTCCTCCATTTTTGGCATAAGTCAGTTTTTGAACTTTCCGCTACTGCTGACCACTCTACCTCATCTGTTGGCCCCCTACCATCTATTTCATCTTCTTTTGCCTCTCTTCCATCCTTATCTGCCATGCCTATTCCCTCCAACACAGTTGTTGCTACCTCATCTCAACCCTCCGCTCACCTTCCTCCACTGACACCTTAGCTGCACCCTCAAACTCTGATATCATGGCCGCTCTCCAGATCATCATGGCAAGACAAATTCAGCATGATCAAGAGACTGCTCTAACTCAGACTTGGATGGCTGCTTCTCCCAAGCTGGGAATTCCACCTCTTGCCTCCTCATCCGGTGCCCCTCCCTCTCAGATCCCTCCTGCTGGAAAATCCTCCTCCTCCGAAGGATCTTCTCTCCCTAGCATCTTAGGTCTAATCCCTTATGTCTTTTTGTATGACAGATGGGGAGAATTAAGTTAGATTTTCATTTATTTTGTCACTGCTCTCATTTTGTATTTCTGCACCTTTTGATGTATCTTGCCAAAATTAATGAACTTTTGTTATCTTTAATAAAACCTTTCTGATTGCATTCAAATATTTTATTTTATGTTGAATTATCAAATGCACAAATTGAGGGGGAGCTGTTACAGCTCTTTATATAGAATCAAATAAAATCTAAATTAACATGTTTGTCATCATCAAAAAGGGGGAGATTGTTGAGACAAACTCTCTATTTTAAAGTTTTGATGAAAATCAACAAAGGTTAATTAAGAATGTTAACTATGATTCTAAATGTTATGTTAATTTAACTTGTGTTGTTGAGTGGATTTAATTAAGAGCAGAATCAAGCAAATACAAGAAAAGACAACAACAAGATCATTCTGCATCATAAACAGAGAATGATCTTCAGCTTCACCGAATTATCCATCACAGCAAGTTGGTCAAATCTTTTTCTATCCATGTGATAAAAAGTTTGCTTTGGAAATCTTTCATATCTAATAAGTACACGGCAAGGAACAAGTACGAATAATCCAGACTAAAAAAGGATACTTGATCACAAAGATCAAAGGGTTCAAAGATGGACAAAAAGTCATGACGACCTAAGAATTCCAAAATTCAAATGTCAAGAAAACTTGATCAAACTGGGTATATGACAAAGACAAGAACAAAGGAAATACAGAACATTTAAAACGGGAACTCCAGAATGATTATTGAAGCTCAAGAAAGTTCAAACTGATAAAACCAAGAACGTTAATCATTCTCCGTTTCTGCACATCAACAGCAACTTTGCATTCTGTCTGTTTCAGTCTGCAATTCGTTCTAATCTTCCTCCAACCTTCTCTAGTTACACTCAAGACTCAAGGCAGATAATGTACCATCCAAGATCAATGAAGAAACGTCAAAGAAAGGACTGAGATGCTTTAAAATGCTAAACCATTAAAAGTCAAAAAGCTATTTTCAAAGAAGGATTATTTTATTCTAAATATAATGGTTCAGTCAAAGCATATTTTCTCCAACAGCTCTTGTACCTTCATTCAAGTACACTCCAGCCTATAAATAGAAGGCCATTATTCTCAGTTCTCAGCAAGAAATTCCAGTGCTAATAATCAACAATATACAATCACACTAACTTGAAATTCTGCAAAACAGAGACAACATCATTGTTCTGGAATTCGCGAAACAGCCACTGCTGCACATTCACATATCAGCTGCGAAATTG
>PGWS01026628.1:0-13296 GCA_002896235.1 Cicer reticulatum
CCGGTGACCCTTATAGCATTCTTCTCATAAATAATAACAATGTTTCTCATTTCGGGTCAGATTTCAAAAACTAGCCATCGTTTGTTCTGAAAATACAGATTTTGGTCATTTTTGTCGAGGGGTACGAAATTGCCCGAAAAGTCAGATACATGCATCAGAATACAAACACAAGCATTTTCCTTGTTATCGATGACCGAGATACCCTTATAACATTCTTCATCTAAATTTCTAACTGTGTATCGGTTTCCGCGTCAGAATACAAACACAAGCCTTTGTCTTGTTCAAAAATACGGATTTTGGTCTATTTTAGTCCGGTGGTACGAAATCGCCTGAAAACTCCAAATGAAATCGAGGACCGAGAGACCCTTATAGCACTCTTCTTCTAAATTTATAATTGTGTCTCGGGTTCCGCGTCAGATTTCAAACACTAGCCATAGTCTTTTTCGAAAATACGTATTTCGCCTGAAAAGTCTAGATGAAATCGATGACGGCTAAACCCTTTAGCATTCTTCTCTTAAAATTTATATATTGTGTTTCGGGTCGTTTCGCGCCAAGATGTCAAATACTAGTTCATCGTCTGTCTAAAGATGGTACGAATTTCGGTCCATTTTTGTCGAGGGGTACGTAAATCGACCGAAAAGACCCAATGAAATCGAGGACCAAGAGACCATTATATCATTATTCTCCTAAAATGTATAACTGAGTTTCGGGTTCCGCCTCATATTTCAAACACTAGCAATTGTCTTGTTCGAAAATACGGATTTCAGATTATTTTTGTTAGGTGGTACGAAAATTGCCCGAAAATCCCAGATGAAATCAAGGCCGGAGACCCTTATAGCATTCTTCTCCAATTATAACTGAGTTTCGGGTTCCGCGTCAGATTTCAAAAACTAGCAATCATCTTGTTTGAAAATATGGGATTTCGGTCCATTTTTTGTCGGGTGGTACGAATATCAACCGAAAAAGTCCAGAATGAATCGAGGTCCGGGAGACCCCTGATATCATTCTTCTCCTAAATTTATTACTTGAGTTCATTGCCGGTCCGTAAATATAGATTCGACTTTTTTTGTCGAGCGGTAAGAAAATCGCCTGAAAATCTAGATGAAATCGAGGACCGAGATAACTTTATAGCATTCTTCTCCTAAATTTTATAACTGTGTTCCGAGTTCCACTGGAGTTCTAACACTAGCCATTGTTTTGTCAAAAATACGAATTTCGGTCCATTTCAGTCATGTGAGTACGAAAATCACAGAAAATTCCAGATGAAATCGAGGACGGGAGACCCTTATAGAATTCATCTCCTAACATAACATACAGTTTTTGGATTCTAAGTCAGATTTCAAACAACTAGCCATCGTTTGGTCCTAAAATATAGATTTTGGTCCATTTTTTTTCGAGGGGTACGAAAATCGCCTGAAAAGTCAGATATAAATCGACGACTGAGAGACCGTTATTGGCATTCTTCTTCTAAATTTATTACTGTATTCGGGTTCCATGTTAATTTTCAACACTAGCCATCGTCTGGTCCGAATATAACGGATTTCAGTATCCATTTTGGGTCCTTGTGGTATGAAAATGCTCGAAAAGTCCAGATGAAATCGAGGACTGGGAGACCTTTATAGAATTCTTCTCAAAAATTTATAATTATGTTTCAGGTCCCGCGTCAAATTACAAACACTAACCCTCGCCTGTTCCAGAAATACTGATTCCGGTCCATTTTTGTCGGGTGGTATGAATATCGCCTGGAAAGTCCAGATGAAATCGAGGACCAGGAAACCCTTATTGCATTCTTTTCCAAAAGTTATAACTTTGTTTCGGATTCAGCAGCAGATTTCAATCACTAGCTATCTTCTGGTTCGAAAATACAGATTTTGGTCCATTTTTGTTGAGGGGTACGAAAATTTCTCGAAAAGTCCAGATGAAATCAAGGAGAAGAAGATTCTTGTAGCATTCTTCTCCTAAATTTATAACTGAGTTTCAGGTTCTGCGTCAGATTTTCAAACACTAGCCATCGTCTGGTCCGAAAATACGAATTTCGGTCATATTTGTCGGGTGGTACGAAAATCGCCTAAAAAGTCTAGATGAAATCGGGGATCGGGAGACCTTTAAAGCATTCTTCTTCAAAACAACAACAAAATACATAGAAAGAACTGAACTTTTCAAATAATACACTTTGAGAGAAATTGTTATAACTCACAAAACTCTATTGGCAAATATTATGTGTGAGAATTGATAGTGATTGAATAAAGAGTTTTTAGTCTTTTTTAAAGAAGTTATCTTTGTAAAATAAAGTGTGTAGAAATCCAGTATTGTAACTGGTGGTTATCCTTTAGGGTGTGTGATCATCTAAAGGAGACCTCAATTTGATCTTGCTAGAGCTTGGCAAGTAGCTCTTAGGGATAAATTGGTTTTGTAGAAGATTGATGTTGAGTTGGATGCATAGGCTGGGAATTGCTGGAAAATATGTAAACATACTCAAATCATTTCTAATAAAGGTTGGAATCGGTAATTGATTCCAGAACTGGACGTAGACTATCAAACGGATAGTCGAACCAATATAAAAATCCAGGGTGCACACTTTTCTATCTCTATACTCTTTATTTTGATAATGCATGTGTTCTTGAATCTTAGTTTTGAATAAATTTTTGAATCTTTTACTGTTAAATTTGAATTAATATTAAACAAGTTGGTTTTTATATTAAGTTCATCACTTAGGAAAGAATTAGATAATCTAGTTAAAAATATCGTATAAATCTTCCTAAGGATAGAGGTCATTAACACCAACACTAATAACATCACATGGATTCCAATAAAGGTTTGAAATATATGCCTTTAAATTTTCATTTGAAATATATTTTATTGACTTATATGTTTTATTTTATAGTGCCCTTGTCAAACTAACAACATCGACTGTGGGTACTATGTATTGCGGTTCATGGAGGAGATTGTTGATAGGAATCACACTATTATCCCCGAAACGGTACGATATTTCCATTATTTGATTTCATATATAAATTATGTATATATTTGATTCTAACTTATTTATGTTCAATTTTTATATTGCACATTACTTTGACAATTCCAGTCCAGCATACTCTGAGAAAGATCTAGTTGAATTAAAGGAAGACTGGTGTCAGTATGTGCTTGAAATGAAAATTATTTGATTTTTTGGGAAATAACATGCTGCAAGGGAACTGAATATATGGTAGCTAGTTCTGTTCTGTGTAGGATAAGTTAGTTATATGTATATAAATATGGCACAGTATCCCAATATGTGCTGTTGTACAAATATCTAATATGTATATGTAGTTAAGTTATATATGTATCTGAATATGTATATGAATATGTGCTGTTGTACAAATATCTAATATGTATATGTAGTTAAGTTATATAGTTCTATTTTTGTATATGCATTATATTGCACTGAGTATATGCATTATATTGTATTCTGTTGTTGTGTGAACTGATTTTGGATGAAAATAATTTTGGAAAAAAAATTAAAAGGCAACGCTTTCTAAACAAATGCCATAAAAAACAAAAACAAAAAACGCTTTTCACAAATTTAATTTATAATGTTTTTAAATAAAAAAAATTGCACCTTTTACTGCGCTTTTTTGAAAAAGTGCTATAAATGGTTACCTTTTACAACGCTTTTTCAAATGAGCGCTGTAAAATGTGCACTATAATGCATATATTGGGTGCACATTTTACAGCGCTTTTTCAAATAAGCGCTGTAAATGTGGCAATATAATGCATATATTGGGTGCACATTTACTGCGCTTTTTAGATAAGCTCTGTAAAAGGTGCACCCATTATATGCATTTATATTGCCACACCTTTACAGCGCTCTTTTCAATAAGCGTGTAAAAGGTGCATAAATAATGCATATATTGGATCCACCGTTTACAAACGCTTTTTAAAATAAGCGCTATAATATGTGCACAACAAGCGCGCAATATATATCTACATGTTTTATAGCGCTTTTTTGATTTTTAAAAAGCGTTGTTGTATCTTTTTACAACACTCGATTCTACATCGCTTTTTTTTTTTTTTTTTGAAAAAGCGCTGAAATTGCTTAAATATAAGCACTGTAAAATCCTATTTTCGCGTAGTGAGGGACATCACCTGATCCTCGATTTCATCTCGACTTTTCGGGTGATTTTCGTACACCCCGGCAAAAATGGGATGAAATTTGTAATTTCCAACAAGACGAATGGCTAGTGTTTGAAATCTGACGCGCAACCCGATATACATTTATAAATTTAGGGGAAGAATGCTATAAGAGTCTTCTGGTCCTCAGTTTCATCTGGACTTTCATGCGATTTCCGTACCACCTAAGAAAAATGGACCAAAATTCGTATTTTCGGACCAGACGAGGGCTAGTGTTTGAAATTTGTAGTTGAACCCTTGATACACAATTATAAATTTTGGAGAAGAAATGCTTTAAAGGTCTCCCGATCCTCGATTTCATCTAGACTTTTTAGGCGATTTTCGTACCACCCGACAAATATGACCGAAAGTCGTATTTTCCGGACCAGATGATGGCTAGTGTTTGAAAATCTGACGCAGAACCCGAAACTCAGTTATAAATTTAGGAGAAGAATGCTACAAGAATCTTCTTCTCCTTGATTTCATCTGGACTTTTCGGGAAATTTTCGTACCCCTCAACAAAAATGGACCAAAATCTGTATTTTTGAACCAGAAGATAGCTAGTGTTTGAAAATCTGCTGCGGAATCCGAAACAAAGTTATAACTTTTGGAGAAGAATGCAATAAGGGTTTCCTGGTCCTCGATTTCATCTGGACTTTTTGGGCGATATTCATACCACCCGACAAAAATGGACCGAAATTGTGATTATTATATTCGTTATTATTATATTCATTAAACGAATTTATGTTTCATTTGCTCCAGCATTTTCTTTGTACTTATCCACTGTTTAATAGAATTCACATACTCATCATGCAGTTCATTGAAAGCTTCTTGCAGTTCATCATAAGATGGATTAGATTGTGAACTAACCTCATTTTTCTGATTCTGAGTCGGTATTGCCATGAGACATAAATTTGCTTCTTCTTCATCTGAAGAGGCAGAGGATTCTTCGTTGTCATTCCATGCAACATAAGCTTTTCTGGTTTTGGTGACTGGTTCCTTGCCTTTAGTTTTTGTAGCTCTATTTTTGTTCTGCAATTTGTAACACTCAGACTTTATGTGACCTGTTTTACCGCACTCATAACAGGTAATTGTCTTGTTGTCACTAGTCTTAGAACTGGATGGCTTTCTGAATTTGTTGTCTTTCTTTTTTAGAAATTTCTTTAAACTTCTTGACAAGAAATTTCTTAAATTTCTTAAACTTTTCTTAAACTGGATGGCTAGTGTTTGAATTTGTTGTCTTTCTTTTTCAGAAATTTCAAAGACAATCCTTTCTTTTTCCTGCTATCTTGCTCTGACTCATTCTAGTCTAAGCAACTCCATTTCGTGCTCCCTGAGCTTTCCAAATAGTGTTGCAGTGGTCATTTTTGCCAGATCTTTCGATTCAGCAATAACAGTTATTTTGGGCTGCCATTCTCCTTTTAAACACCTCATGATCTTTCCAATTTGCTGTTCATTCTCCACCTGTTTCCCAGGGCATGAAGGTGTGTTTATACGTGTGTAAACTAGTCTGTAGATCACTTATTGATTCATCTTTCTTCATGCTAAACAATTCGTATTCATGCATAAGTGTATTTACACGAGCTCTTTTCACGTCTGTGGTGCCTTCATGTGTTTCTTGAAGAATGTCCCACATTTCCTTTGCTGATTTACAGTTCGATACCTAAAGAATTCTGCTGCACACAAAGCAGATGTTATAATATTGTTTGCTTTAGCATTATATCCTACCTTCTTCTTATCGTCCTCGGACCATTCGGATCTTGGTTTGGGGATCATCAAATCATTAGTTCCAGCAATTTTAGGTATGTAGGGTCCATTTTCAACAGCATCTAGAATATCAATACCACTGGCTTCCAGAAATATCAACATCCTATGTTTCCAATACATGTATGCGGTTCCATTGAAGGCTGGGGGCTTGCAAGTGAATCACCTTCTCCTAGAAAATCAACTGAGGCCATGTTCCTTTTATGAGTTTTACCTCTAACAAAGTCAGGCTCTGGTGCCAATTGTTGATTATTATGGCCTCGTAATTACAGAATATGACAGTCGTTATCAAATTAAAACAATATAGAAACCGAATACGTCTAGCATACAATTAAGATCGAACATACAATCATACGATGCAAGATTTATTCAGATTCATACACAGCAGATATAGCATAGCATACAAGATAAACAATTAAAAGTAAAAGGATAAGGGATAGAATGCACCAAGGTTTATCCTAGTTCAGTTGTCAATAAGACAAACTACATCCAGTCCTGACAATCCAACTGGATTTCAACTTTTTCTTCAATAGAAAGAATTGAGACTTATTTACAGATTGTCCAGTTTCCTCGAAACCTATCTATCTAACTCAATCTCTTTCCTATTGCTTAAACCCTTGATCCTTGCAGTCACTCGACAGACTCACACAAGATCAAGTCCAGCTCCTTCTTGATGATCTTTATATCAACGAAGATCGCCACCAGTTTTCATACTGGATTTTTCACAGTTGTTTCTTTTACAAAACTTTGTTTACAGAAAGAAATAAAAGAAGTACAGAGTTTGTCTTCAATCTTAATCATGTATCTCACATAATAATCTGGTTGTTCATTTGAGTGTTTGTGAGATCATTGTCTTTTCTCTCCAGAATTCTTTTTCAGCTCTCTTTTGATTATGAATAATCTTTTGGTCTTGATCTGAAAAAAGCAATATCAGAATGTTATCAAAATGTTCTTAAGAGTTCTTCAGTGTTCTGAAGTATATTCAAGTGTTTAAAAATTCTTGTGTTATTGAGAGAATGATTGACAACTGTTTATATATTTTCTGAAAACCAACTAATAAATCAATTTACCAATCGATTCATTAAAGTTATAAAACGGGCTTAATCGATTTGCCAATCGATTATCGCAAGTCTTGTTTTTCTTGAATCTTGAAAAACTACATAAACTAATCGATTTCCCAATCGATTCTTTTAAAAACACTTTTCAGTAATTATGTGCAGACTTATATGAATCGATTGCATAATCGATGTTAGATGTTTTGTTCCAATAATAAAATCAAATCAATCGATTATGTAGTCGATTCACTAAGTTTCATAATCGATTTACAAATACACATAATCGATTTGGCCACAAGCTAAGAGTTCCCTATGATTACAAATATTTGTTTCAATAATCGATTTACAAATACATATAATCGATTTGCCCACAAGCTAAGAGTTCCCTGTGATTTCAAATATTTGTTTCAATCGATTTGCCAATGGATTGTGTTTAAAACAGGAACTTAGCTAATCTTCATACGGTTATATCAGAGTTGCAATCGATTTGGCAGTATTTTTCTGAAAAGTTCTTACCAGTTGGTTTAGTTCAATCGATTTCTAATCGGTTGATACCAAACTTAACATGATTGAAATTCTCACAATAGATTGTCCAATCGATTGTGATTTGTCACATGGTCGTGTTACTTTTGAAATATTATTGAAGCAATCGATTTGTCAATCGATTAGCCTAGTAAATGGATTGCTCCCTGTGACTTGCCCAATCGATTTCCCCAATCAATTTGTTTTCAATCATGTTTTTACTTTTGTGATTTGCACAGTCGATGTGCCATATCGATTAGCCTACAAATCAGGTTCATTGCCACTGACTTGCACAATTTTTATTTCTGATTGTGCCAGTCGATTGCACTAATCGATTGTGTAACCGCACTAACCAATTATGTTTCCTTACAACCACCTTTTACGAAATCGATTTCCTAATCGATTTGTTCAATAGATTCTTTTCAACTTTTGTTGATTTCTTGAGTTCCAAGCAATTGTCTCAAGTATGTAGGGTTGAGTTGTTGTTCCTGAAATCTGCTCAGTTAAAATGTTAGATTTATCATATGATGTATGAACATTGTATGTTTGTTAATTATGTCAAAATTAGGATTAAGAGGACTAAAGTTCCAACAATATAACAAAATTGAGTTGTCAAATAAATATGTAATAATTAATTTATTTTGACAACTCTATTTAATTATATGTTATTACTATCTTCGTTATTAAGTAAATTACAAAATGAAATTAATAATAATATTTAATAAAATAGAGTTGTCTAATAAAATTGTAATTTTACTTTACTTGACAACACTATTTTATTATATGTTATTATTATCTTTCGTTTTGTAGTTATACTTAATAACTAAGATAATAATAAAATATAACAAAATTGAGTTGTCAAATAATATGAAATAATTAATTTATTTGACAACTCTATTTTATTATATATCATTATTTATCTTCGTTATTGAGTACAACTTACAAAACAAAGATAATAATATATTTAATAAAATAGAGTTGTCTAATAAATAAGTAATTATTACTTTATTTGAAAATACTATTTTATTATATGTTATTATTATATTTGTTTTATTGTTTTACTACAACACTATGTATTCTGTTGTTGTTTTTGGAATTGTGATTGATCTTCAATTTATATAGTTTTTTTGAAAAACTCCAGATAAATCGATTTCCAATTGATTATTAATGTGTTATTCCCAGCTTAATCGATTTCCCAATCGATTTTCGCGTTTCTTGTTTCTCTTTAAATTCTTGAAAACAGATGAACTAATTGATTTGCTAATCGATGTTTTTAATGCATAAATCAGAACTTTGATGCTCAGTTCATCTCAGAGTCGATTGAGTAATCGATTTATATTTGTTTTGTTCAAAAGTGAAAGATAATAATCGATTACTCAGTCGATTCAATGTTTACTAACATAATCGATTTGGAATGGGCTAATGTCTCCCTGTAACTCATATACTCAACCAAATCGATTTTGCCAATCGACTGATTTCTCCTGTGTAACTTAGTTACTTCAACCAAATCGATTGGCCAATCGACTTATTTTCTCCCTGTAACTCAGTTACTCTAGTTACAATTCGAATGTGCCAATCGAATATGTAGTATGTCTCTGATAAATGATAAACTGATTCATTTATGCAATCGATTATCCAATCGATTTTGTTTAATCACAAAACACAGGTCTGATAAAACATTTTTTAAGTAATCGATTAACTCGTGAAAGTATTGTTCTGTGAATCAAACAATCGATTAAACCAATTGATTAGTGGAATCTTGTACCTCAAGAAAGTATATCAATCGATTGTCCAATCGATTCCCTTTGATCATAGAACACAGGTCTGATATCTTGTTCCCTTAAGAAAAATATATCAATCCGATTGTTCAATCGATTGCCTTTGATCATAAAACACAGGTCTGGTATCAGCCTTTAAGTAATCGATTTCCTAATCGATTGACTTAGTTAAAACTTGGTTCTATAACTCAGAAAATCGATTGCCTAGTTGATTTCCCAATTAATTGATTAAAATACTATTTTATGATTTCATTTTTAATTGGCAAATATTAGATGTGTGAAATCATAATGATGAATCTAACTAATAAACACTATAAACACTAGACACATTTACATATAAATCTTCAAGCTTTGTATGATCCAATCAATCTTTGCTTGATTGCTTGAGATCCAAGTCTTGTCCAAGTGTAGTGTTTGATTCTTTCCTGAAATGTATCTCAACTCAACTGTTAGATTAATCATATGATGCATATACATGTATGTTTGTGAGTTACATCAAAATCACAGAGGCATATATATACAATCTCCCCCCTTTTTGATTAAATGACAAAACATACAATTTAACTTTGAGTTTTACATTTCAACATTAGACCTTTTATAATAATCCTTATTTAACTCCCCTGACTTTTAGCATTCATAATTCATTTCAGTATTCATAAGAAGTATAAGCACAAGTCTAACTTTGAGTAAGCATAAGCACAAGCATAAAGCGCAAGGACAAGTTAAATTCATTCTCCCCCTTTGTCATTAAATTAAAAGAAAACACAGAGAGAATAAAAGATATACTGAAAAAATTTACAAAACAATTAAGGAAAAACAAAAAAAACCTAAACTCTAATCTAGGGCTGCTCTCCTTATTAGTGGTGGGGAAGGGGGTTCATCATCCTAAATGTTCTTGGATGCATCAACATCCTGAACAATAGATTTTGAGGGTTGTCTGGAGTCGCACAAGGGAGGCTTCCACCTGGACATTGTGTCTAGCTTGAGACTCCATAAATTCCACAACTTGGCTAACAACCTCAAATTGGGGTTCAACACTTGCTCAGGTTGGTCAGCAGTTGGTTGTGCCCTTGTCCAAATACCATTTATCCTTTTCAACTGCATTTGGTTGATAGTTGATCCCCACCAAAAATCAGAGTGGTTTTTATAAGATTCTTCATTGACAACTAAGATTTTTAAAAGTGTCTTAGAATCTTTGTGATAAGTTGAGGGTAGGGTAGCATTTGGTTTTCCTTGTACATGACTCTAACATGTTAGCCAGCACAATCCAGGCCCAACTCATCTGAGTTCCTTTGTACAGGACCCAAAGAAGAGTGAATATCAGCCTTTGAATCACAGCATGATTCCCTGATTCTAGGTACTAACATCCTGGTTAGCACATACATCAACAATCTGTGCTGAATCTTCATTTGACCAATGGGAAAAGAGATGCCTTCCACAAATCCTTCAACCATGAGGTCTTGAATTGCTTTTGTCTATCCACTGATGTTTCCCAAGCATCATCGGTGGAGTCAGGATTGGTCCTGCCATCCACAGCTTCTCCATAAAATGGCAGTCCTGACAGCCTTTGAAAATTCTCTAAACGTCATGGAGAATTTTCTTCCCTTTTACTTCAGACTCAAATCCAAAAGTTGTGAGTGTGAAGTTGGAGTAGAAATATCTAATGAGCCTTGGATAGATTTCTAGAGAGCAGGATAGAAAAAAACTACCAAATCCAGCTGAGAATCTTAAAGTGGTTTGAATGTGAAACATTTGAATCAAAATAGCAAAATCCGAGAGTTCTTGCTCATGGATTTTCCTTTTAAAAGAAGCAGGTGGAGAGACAACGTCTTCACAAGGTTTTACTTTGGGATGGCTGATCTTCTTTGGCTTGGTGGGAGATATATTTGTTCTCTTGTTTCTGGTGGGCCCCTTCATGGCACCCTATTAGTTTTGTCAGATTGAGGAATCTTCCTTCTTTTGTCGTTTCTTGATCATGTTGACTATTGCCTCTTTATCCTTAGCTAATACCTTATGAGTAGTATAGAGACGTACTCTTGGCAAGAGGGGAAGGGGTTTGAGGAGAAAGGGGTTCTTCACTAGATGATGAGGAGAATTAGGGAAATAGCTTGGAGGATGATGATTGAGGTTTCTCACTAGTCTGTTTACTTTCTTCCATTGTAGATATTTTGGAAGTTTGAGTGATTTGAGAAGATTCTGAGAAGGATTGATGCACAGAGAATTCGAGTTTGGAGAGATAAATAGTGAAAAATGTGAAATGATGTGAAAATGGAGTTGAGAAATCGATTTAGGGTTTTATATATAAATGTCAGAGTCGATTGCTCAATCGATGTGATTTACATTTGCGTACAAACAAACGATTGTCCAATCGATGTTGTTACCGTTATTGGAGTGAAATGAAAGGTTCTCCGTTACAGCTACCTCCAACGGCTAGTTATTTTTGCAACAGTCACATTTCAAATCGGATTCCCATATCGATTTCTTAAGTGATCTTTCAATTGATAAAATCGATGTCCAAATCGATTTCTTGATCAGTTCAGGACACTTCTCATAGTCGAGCTAGCGATTTCCAAATCGATTATTTAATATATGACCATACAAGAATTTCTATCGACTTCCAAATCGACTTTATTTGGCTCAAGTCTTAGAATTATGATACAATCATTACCAAATCGATGCTCGTGTTTTGAGTGGAACAATTTCTTCAAATCTTTGGATTTCTGAGAGAAGTAATCGATTATGCAAATCGACTTTCCTAAAACAATGTTTCCATATCCTCAATCGAATTGTATAGTTTGTCAAACTCTATACTGGTTCAGCATTGATTCCTAACACATATTACGAATTCGATTATGAAATCGATTGTTTGCTTTTATTTGACAAATGAGAAACTGTGGAGCATTTAAATTGATCTTAATCGATTTTCTTAATTTTGACACAGGCTAGTCGGACTTGGCAAAATAGACGTATCTATTGTAATTAAGAATTTCAGAGAGAACACTCGATGTCTCAATCGATTTTCAACAGAGATCATATTTCATTTTGATCCATTATACCCAAGTTTCATTCTAATATAGAAGAAACTTTCCCTGGGTATTCTTTGGTAATATATATCAACTAATTGATCAGATGTATTAATATATTCAAGCATGATATTACCATTTTGTATTGATCTCTAATGAAATGATGTCTAATCTCTATATGCTTTGTCTAGAGTGCATAACAGGATTCTTTGCATATTTATGGCACTGTTTTGTCACACATTATTGCACAGTTCCAAGATCAACACCAAAGTCAGACCAGGTGTTGTTTCATCCATAAAAAACTTGTGCACAACAACTTCAACAGCCACATATTCAGCCTCAGCTGTTGAAAGTGCGACACTATTTTGGCTTCTTACTATTGCCAAGATACAAGTGAATCCCTAATAGATGGAAAGTACCAGATGACTTTTTCTGTCAAATTTGCAACCAGCAAAATCAGAATCAGAATAGCCCACCAGCAGATGCAATTTGATCCTTATGATACCATAAGCCCAAGATGTTTGGTTCCTAAATTGTAAGACCCATAATTTAAGTACACTTTATGTATTTTATATTTTGGATTTTGACTCGGAGGCTTTTTAGCCAAAGTTAATAATATTTGTGGGTTTATAGGATAAAAGTTATTTTGACACCATTTAGAATTACTCGTCGGTAAATAAATTTAAATTAAGTGCGGTAAATCCTTTACGGAGAATTTAATGCGTTACGGTGAAATGGTAATTTAACAAATATCTAGATATTTTGAGATATTTGTTAAGTTATGTTTAATATATATATATATGTTTGCTTGGAGAGAACAAAAAGAAAGGAAATTAGAAGGAAGGAAAAGGAAAAGAAAAGGTTATATAAAGGAAAGAAGGAAATAGAAAGGAAGGAAAAACAAAGAAAGGAAAAAGGAAGGAGAGAAAATTCCAATTTTCCATCTTCTTCCTCCCGTGCCTCGCGAAAACCCATTTCTTCTCCTTCTTGGTTTTGCTTTCTTTT
>PGWS01026630.1:0-15034 GCA_002896235.1 Cicer reticulatum
TTATTCTTGCCCAATTAGGTTTTTTAACCAATCTTGTGCAACCAATAGTGTGTGTTTGTGTCATTGGATGAACATTTAGGTCATTTTCGTCCTTCCTTGGCTCATTCTTGTCCAATTAGGGTTTGTAACTAATCTTGTGCATCCAATAAGTTCATTTGTGTCATTGGATGAACATTTAGGTCATTTTCGTCCTCCCTAGGCTTATTCTTGTCCAATTAGGGTTTTTAACAAATCTTGTGCATCCAATAGGTGTGTTTGTGTCATTGGATGAACATCTAGGTCATTTTCGTCCTTCCTTGGCTCATTCTTGTCCAATTAGGGTTTTTAACCAATCTTGTGCATCCAATAAGTTCATTTGTGTCATTGGATGAACATTTAGGTCATTTTCGTCCTCCCTAGGCTTATTCTTGTCCAATTAGGGTTTTTAACCAATCTTGTGCATCCAATAGGTGTGTTTGTGTCATTGGATGAACATTTAGGTCATTTTCGTGTCCAATTAGGGTTTGTAACCAATCTTGTGCATCCAATAAGTTCATTTGTGTCATTGGATGAACATTTAATCCCTAGGCTTATTCTTCCCAATTAGGGTTTTAACCAATCTTGTGCATCCAATAGGTGTGTTTGTGTCATTGGATGAACATTTAGGTCATTTTCGTCCTTCCTTGTCCTCATTCTCTTGTGTCCAATAGTTCATTTGTGTCATTTAACATTTAATCTTGTGCATCCAATGCATCCAATAAGTTCATTTGTGTCATTGGATGAACATTTAGGTCATTTTCGTCCTTCCTTGGCTTATTCTTGTCCAATTAGGGTTTTTAACCAATCTTGTGCATCCAATAGGTGTGTTTGTGTCATTGGATGAACATTTAGGTCATTTTCGTCCTTCCTTGGCTCATTCTTGTCCAATTAGGGTTTGTAACCAATCTTGTGCATCCAATAAGTTCATTTGTGTCATTGGATGAACATTTAGGTCATTTTCGTCCTCCCTAGGCTTATTCTTGTCCAATTAGGGTTTTTAACAAATCTTGTGCATCCAATAGGTGTGTTTGTGTCATTGGATGAACATCTAGGTCATTTTCGTCCTTCCTTGGCTCATTCTTGTCCAATTAGGGTTTTTAACCAATCTTGTGCATCCAATAGGTGTGTTTGTGTCATTGGATGAACATCTTAGGTCCATTAGGGTTCGTGTGTTTGTGTCATTGGATGAACATTTAGGTCATTTTCGTCCTCCTTGGCTCATTCTTGTCCAATTAGGGTTTGTAACCAATCTTGTGCATCCAATAAGTGTGTTTGTGTCATTGGATGAACATTTAGGTCATTTTCGTCCTCTTGTCCTAGGTAACCAATCTTATTCTTGTCCAATTAGGTCATTTTTTAATTCTTGTCAAATCTTGTGCATCCAATAGGTGTGTTTGTGTCATTGGATGAACATCTATTTAGGTCATTTTTCGTCCTCCCTAGGTTTATTCTTGTCCAATTAGGGTTTTTTAACAAATCTTGTGCATCCAATAGGTGTGTTTGTGTCATTGGATGAACATCTAGGTCATTTTCGTCCTTCCTAGGGCTAATCCAGTCCAATTAGGATTTTTAACCAATCTTGTGCATCCAATGAGTTGTGTTTGTGTCATTGTATTAACATTTATGTCATTTTCGTCCTCCCTAGGCTTATGCTTGTCCAATTAGGCTTTTTAGTAAATACAATTGGTTGGTCATTATGTCACAGAAAGTAGATTTCCTGTGGAGTTGGATGTTTACGATATTTGTTACTGATGATCTTAAAAAGAAATTGGAAGCTCGTAGACAGGTATTCTTGTGCATTTTGACAGATTTGACAAATGCACGAATATAATGAATGATCGCTTATACTTTGTTGTTGTTAATTAGGATCGTCAAATGACAATGAGTGGAGTTTATGATTTTGGTTG
Organism: Cicer reticulatum; assembly: GCA_002896235.1. Classification (NCBI taxonomy): domain Eukaryota; kingdom Viridiplantae; phylum Streptophyta; class Magnoliopsida; order Fabales; family Fabaceae; genus Cicer; species Cicer reticulatum. The sequence goes on from PGWS01026630.1 coordinate 1,926, forward strand.
CAGCCAAAATCATCACAATTTTAATAATATGGATCTCGGCATTAAGTTTCGGATCTTCTTTACACGCCTCAATTATTAGTCTTATTGAGAGCAATGAATTCAGACCATAAGATTGGTAAACAATTAAGTCACATTAACCCGTGATTAGTAGATTGCAAAATTGAAAAATTGCAATAATAAAATAATAAATTTCCAATGCTTATTAGGGAAATTTCACTTGCATTATTAACTAATAACCATTTGACCTTTAACAAACTCGTTCTGATTCCAAACATGCACTTAATAACCATTCAAACAACTTTCTTTTTTCAGCAAACCCAAAAGCAAAATTCAATCATATAAAGAGTAAAAAAGCAAGACATATTTGAAGAGGCACAGTAACTAATATCAAAGATGCCAGTTCCTGATTGGTATTACCAGCAAAATGTGATAATTTAGTGCATATTTAGATTGACCGTAAGTTTGACAAAATCACAATGTGTCACCGTGAATTTGACACACAAAAAAAACTAAAGTTTGGAACATTAACCAACTCATCGCGATCTCAAACATACACTCAATAACCATGCAAAACAACTTACTTTTTTCAGCAAACCCCAAAAGCAAAATTTCAATCATATAAAGAGTAAAAAGCAAGACATATTTGAAGAGGCACAGTAACTAATATCAAAGATGGCAGTTCCTGATTAGTTTACTATGATAATTTAGTGCTATTTCGATTGATGGGAAATTTGAGAAAATCACAATGTGTCACCGTGATTTTGACAACAACAAAAAAAACTATACTTTGGAACATCAAACATACACTCAATAACCATTCAAACAACTTACTTTTTTCAGCAAACCCCAAAAGCAAATTTCAATCATATAAAGAGTAAAAAGCAAGACATATTTTCTCATGCATGATGAACTTAAAGTAAGAGAGAGACAAATTAAGAAAGTTGTGCCTTTACCATTCAAACCACAGTTTGGCTAGAAAGAAACTCAAAAACACCATCACTAGCAATAACAAAAAATGGATTATTATGTGTGAGTCAAAAAAACAACAATCTCAGGATTAGCAACAACACCAATAGTCTCAGCAATAGAATCACCAATACTCCTTGTAAAAGCAGTACCAGGATACATCCCATTTGGGACCCACAACCTAGGTGGATCACCATCATCACCTTCTTCATCACTACCCCAACATTGAACATCAGGATTCTTTAACCCTTCAATTTGATCCAAAGTAAGAACCCTAGCACCACAAAGTTTCACTCTTTCCAACTCATCAACCCTAAATGGTGTCTGATCAACAGACAAATCAACAGCCAAAACACCATCACCATCTTTCCCTCTTTTCTCGGCTATAACCGCCCTCGAATCACCACAATTCGCTACATAAACAGTTTTCCCTCTAACCAAAACAGTTATAGCAGTTGTTCCACTCATACTATCATCTAAAACATCACCATGTAACATCGAATTTGTCGCTAAAAAAGCCGAATGACAAGCCTCTACAGCATCAACACCAAACCTAGAATTCCTCAATAGATTCTCACAAAGCTTCCTCTTAACAAACTGCGAACATTGCGCTCCAAATTCACCATGACCATCAAAAACACCGAAAAAATGATCATTAGGATCAGTTCCAAATGGCGTATGAATACAAAAACTATCTTGATTCGCTTTATCAAGTGCATCAGGGTAATAACCACGTTGAGAAAGATAAGAATACCGCAATTCATACTCATTTGAAGGAATTTTCACTATTCTTGAACCATCTGGTGGAAGAAACTGAGATGAAACCCTAGCTAATCTACGAATTCCAGCTTCTGAATCTCTTGTTGAGTTTAATTGATTAAATTGATCACCAATTTCCATTTGGTGAAGTTCTGATGAAGAATTTGTTGATAAATTGTTGATTTCGTGAAATTGTTGCGATGAAATTTGGTCACCATTGATGCTTGAACCTTTGCAAGTTTCACCGATGCAAACACGTGAATAAATGCAACCCATTCAGAAATAAATAAATAAATTAACCAACTTCAATAATATTCAGATTATAGAATTTGCATTAATTTGTTTCTGAATTTGATGTTTGAAGTGTGAGTTAGTTAAAAGAGAATGTGTGTGTGTCAGAGTGTGTGTGTGTTTTTGGATTGATGAATTGAAGTGAATTATTGAGAATTTTTGGATGAGGATGAACCACAAATTTGTTTGAAATAAATTATGAGTTTTTTACATGGGAATAATGATGAGTAAATGAAATATTTATTGTAATAGTAATAATATGATCATGTGTGTTGAAGATGAGGTTTTTTTTCTGTCATATCCTTTTTTTGAAAAAACACACAAAAATATAAACAACCAATCTGGTAAACCAATATATGTGTATATATATATATAATATATATCATTTTAATGTTTTAGAAGGTGTCCAATTACTTTTGTAAAAATGTGCAACAAAGGTTGTATAATGATAGGATGAATATTAGTTTTTTGAATTCGAATTTGAGGTTTTATTATTGTCCAATTGTGAGTTTTTGATAATATGTATGATAGGTGTCTTGTTATATACTTAAAAACAATACTAGTAAGTGAAAATGTATACATAGAAATAATAAAAATAATTTTTTAAATTAGTTATTTGTGTCAAATAGATGATGGTTTATTAATTTTTTAATATTTTATTAATGTATAAAATTAAGTTTAAAAGCAATTCTTGTGCAACCAATAAAAAGTTTACGTCAAATGAATATTTACTTAGAGTCCTATACTTTTATTCTTTTCAATGCAAATTTTTTTATTTTTATTTCTTAATTAACAAGTGTGTTAAAGACACTTAAAAATATATGATTTGTTTGGAGAAAAAAATATGGTTAAACTATTTTATATCTATTTATAAACTATTTTATAAAGAAAAAAGAACATTCATATAAATTAATTTATATATTAACATTCAATAAAAATTTGACATTTTGATATGATATAGTATAGAAGATTGACAGATATTAAACGATGATGTAAAATTATTTTTATATCATGTATATACAATTATTTTATTTATTATTTATTTTCCTCAATTTTGAGCACACGTTTGTATTTTAAAATAGTATATGTGAATCTAATGTCAAAATCACATTGCTCTATACAAAAAAGGAAAGAAAAATATAGGGAATTGTATAATGAGAGTAGCAACATTGGAAAAGAGGCAAGAAAAGTGGTGATGAAAGGTGGTGGTAGAGGTTAAATCATTTTAGTGTTATTTTTGTGTGTTTTGCGTATTATTTATATTAAATTTAAATATAAATAATTAAATTTTTACGTTGATTATAAATATGATAAATGTTAGATATATAAGAGAATTATTTATATATTTATGAATTAAAAAAATATGCAAATATAATGTTAAATTTCTTTTTTATGATAAATATTTAATTTGTTGTCTCTAGAGTCTTTTAGACTTTCTAATAATTCTTTAAATCGAATATGACTATAATAGATGACAAATATTTTTCTTAAAACATTTAATAATATTATATTTTAGAAACTGAATTTGAACTATAGAATTTAATTTAATCGGAAGAGATTAAAATAATTTCATTTGAGTCTTGTTGGATTATGTTATTAGTGAACAGTGAGAAGAGAAAATGAATGAGTGATTGTGTTGTGTGGAGACGTATCAATGCATGTGTGGTAAGGTCAGAGTCACAGCTTTATCTGATTTGAAGTGTGGTGTCCAATGTATCTTCACAACTTTACAAAATAGTTTTTCTCCCTTTAAAATAATTAAAAATTTAAGGCATGTTTAGAACTTTCAAATTTACTTTTCAAACAAACAAAAGTTATATTCTTTTTATAATTGTCATATTTATTTTACATTAAGTGTGAATATATAAATTTAATATTTAATTAAAAAATATATATTTAGTATTATATAAATAAAAATATTCATAATTTATTATCTTAAAATTTTGAATAAAAAATATAATTCTCAATTCATTTATATAATTACTCTTAATTAAATATAATAATCTCTCACACCCTACATGTGAATGGTTTGATAGCTTAAGTGATTTAAACTAAGGATGACAGAGTTGGAGTCGGTAGAGTTAAACTAAAGCATCAATGTTTAAACTTTGATGAATAAAAAGTATATTAATATATTAACATTCGGGGCTTGTTTACTTTAGGCAAATGTTTTTTGTTTTTATTTTTAAAATATGTATTATATTTTAATTTATTGATAAAAATATAGTTTTAAATGTATTTTTTAGTCTTTTATTTTTTTTCAATTTTAAGTTATTGTTCCTCTTTTTCTAAATCTAACTTTTTTATATAAAAAATTATATTAATTAAAGAAAATTGAAAATTAAGAATAATAACTTTCGACATCATATATAATAAATCAATCTAACAACAAAAAAATGTACACATAACTGTGATGAAGTTGAGCTAAGAAATGAACACATCTATTTGTTTCTCTCATATAATAATTAAGGGAATAGGTCTAATTCATCTGATACAATATAAAAATAATCTATTTGAGGAGGATAAACAAAGGAGTAAACTTAGGATAATTTTTCTTGGTCATGGAGAGGAGGACCAATGAGTCAGTTTAAAAAATAACATTATAAATACCTTTATCACGAGTTAATAAAACACCAATGCAAAAAGTCCATATTTCATAAAATAAAGAGTTGTTGGATACCCCTTTGCAGTAGAAACCACATATGAACTTATGATTATGGTCTTGAATGATTCCAACAAGCCGATGAGCCAACAATACGAGTGTAAGCACCATAAATGTTAATCTTCATAACTCCCACAGTGAGCTTAATCCATGTTTTTTAATTAGGGTTAATCAAGTTCTACTTTAAAACCTTACTCGTGATCAAAGAGTTATGAATAAAATCACCTTAGTTATAAATATAATGCCACAAATCACTACATATCTTTGTATTTTGAGAGAAAACCAAAGAGTTTCAATATTTTTAGAGTTCATTAACCGTCATACCAATGAATATTTTTCATGCACAAGGTATGTTTCCAATATCGTTGCAAGTAAGATTCCATTAAAGTCAAGCATAAGTACCCAATGGTAGCCATGTGGAAAAATCTGGAGAAGTATCGATTTGAGGCTTCAAAGATCGAATTTTCTCACAAATTGACTAAGACAAAATTTGTTGCAGTTTAATTCAATTCCAATATGTACCATTGGTGTAACTCGATACAGAAAACTCATATTCTCTAGGTGGAATGGCAAGAAGTATTGAGTCAGCAAGCTTGCCACAACCTGGTATCTAGTGATCATTTAAAAAATTTGTAGAATTATCATCACAAATAACCATCGCACATCACTTTCGGTATTAGATCACACTTTGCAAATATTTCTCAAAGTATTAGAAGCAACGTTGAGTCGTTGGATAAGAAGAGTGCTCATAATACCACAATTATACTTCGCTTCGGCTAGTTGAACCCAAAAGACGTCTTTGTTCTAAACCAATTGCCAAACAAGTTTAGTCATATATGCCTGGTTAGGGACTTTGATATTCTTGAAGCCAAGTCTACCTTCCTACTTTGGTTTGCAAATTGTTTCTCAAAAGATCAAATGACATATTATACGTCCAGTTGTACTACCTCAAATGAAGTTGCGACATAATCTTTCAGTTTCGTCACAAATAGAACTAAGAATTGACATAGTTTGTATCACATAAGCAAGAATGCTAGATAGAGATGATTGAGCAAGAGTGATTCTACTTGGAAATAAAAGAGAGGTAGCTTTCTAATTTATGGGTTTAGATCCTAGTCTACCCAAGATAAAGAAGAATAAATCTTTTGAGAGTCGTCGATGGATCAAAGGAACACCAAAGTATGCTCTAAAATCTGCAGCTAGGTCAATTCTCATACTTTGACTTAAAGAAAATGATTCCGTAATTGACATATGTTTAGAGAAAAATAACTTGTATTTTTTATACGACATAAGTATGCTCAAAATGAATTTGATGAGTTGAATTTGTTATCTATTAGCCTGAGCCACCAAAACAATATCATCAACAAATAATATGTGTGAGAGGTAGGGTCCCCCACCCTTACCAAAATGAAGGTTCCATTAGTCGTTTGTAACTGGATCTTTAATTTGTGGCTCAATCTCTACAGAGTCAGCACAAATAGATAATGGGAGATATGACCCATTTGTCTAAGCCCTCTAAAAGTACCAAAAAAATTAGTTTAAGCACCATTTCAATTGGTAATTATAGATTCAAGGGCAAAACAATGTTGAATAATATTATTTAGTATCAAAGACAATCATAACATGTCAACGGATTCCATGATAAATTGTCATTCAAGTTTATCATAGATTTTTTTGAGATAAAGCTTGAGAGTCATAATAAATCTAGTTTTTTAATCCTCTTATTTTTAAATTTGTTGGATTATTTTGGTCCCCTCCAATTCCCGTATTAATAATGTGACACTTATGTGAGAGGCATCAAAGCCGGTTTTTAGAATTTGAGTGTCCTAGACGAATCAAGAAAATATTACCTCAATAAATGATAGTTTTAGTGCATCAAGGCCATTTGTGACTTGTGAGTCTTAATATATACATATAAGAGATAATAATAATAAATAATAATAATAATAATAATTAATAATAATAATAATAATAATAATAATAATAATAATAATAATAATAATAATAATAAGAGTGCTCAATTATCCATATTTAAATTATAGTTTTAGTGCCCCAATTAAACTTTTAAACTTCTAAAATTATGGATACAGTCATTTGATTTTATTCTTCAATTTATTAAATCACATGTATTTATTTAATATGTAGTATTTATAATTTTTTGAATAACTCTTGTATATTATTTAAATAATATAATTTTTATTTTTAATATTTATATATGGTACCCAATTATAAAAAATATATTTTTAGTGCCATTCGAAAATTGGGGTCCTAAACGGTCACGCCATCTCAACTTTGTCCATGACCACTCTAACAACGTAACATGGTTAAAATATTTGTCATGTCACTAAAAAATTTGTTATGGTTATATTACAAGTTTTAATCAAAAAATTAATTTAATCATAAATTAAAATATATTGTCATGTCACTAAAATATTTGTTATGGTTAAAATATTATTTTTAATCATAAATTAATATTAATATAAGAGACTTTTGAAATGAATTATTTGTGATTGAGAAAACAATAAAATGATTCATCAGATACATTTTTAAATAATAAAAAAAAACAACTATTTTTTTTTTTCATAAATATGGGCTACAATTCAAATGTATTAAACAAGTGTTTAATATCTTCAAGAGGATTTCTTATTTTTTTTAATTAAATTTAAACATTATGGAGTCTCACATCAACTTTAAAAATAAAAATAATAAATATTTTCATAAAAATAGCAATATATTATTTCATTCCAAAAGCAAAAAAATCCATTGTAATCTAGTTGTGATATTTGCACCATGGGCTACAATTCAAATGTATTAATTTCACAATCCAAAAAGTATGTTATATCTCAATCATTAAATTAATGAGCAATCAAGTGGCATTTGAAGATAATATTATGGAGTCTCACATCATTTCTTAAATATCTGCATCATTCTTCTGGGACCATGGATCTATTGATTCATATCTAGCATTGATGGTTGAAATTCATTCTTCAAAAAAGCATAAAGGTCATCCACATTTATTTAGTACATCCTTTAAATTCATTTTGTACAGTCCTTAATATAATATTAATTATTTTTTAATATTTATATCATTTAGTTAATATTATATACATTATTCTTAAGTTTACATATTTAGGATAATGAAAATCTATCAATGATTAAAATATTAATTTAATAAAACTTTTATTATTTTTATTTCATTTATCAGTTTTTTTTTAATTTATGTGAAGTTGTCAATTGCAATAAATATTAATATCTTTTAATTATTTAATGGAAAGTTCAATTGCATTTACATATAAAAAAAAATAGTGCTTTTATGTATTCAACTCTTTAAAAATCAAAACGGTTATATTTTTAATATAAAATTTATACTTTTTAATACTATATCAAGTGCCTAAAAACACTTAACATAACAAAAAATATATATACTCCTATGTCAAAAGAGATTATCTCTTAAATGATTTTTACTTATGGCAATGAATTATTCACAATTTTTTTATGTCAAATGCATTTTCAATTAAAACAAATGCATTTCCTAATTCTTAAAATTTAAAAATAAAAAAAAAATCATATTTATGCATGTCTATATCTTGGGTTTTTGTTTATTTATTTAAAAAGTAATAACTTAAATGCATATTTATGTAGTTATGGGAAAGAAGGTATGTCCATTAAATTAAGAGTAGATGCAGCAACTAGCATGACATTTTGACCTGCCTACCCTTCTTTGCCTTTTCATCCATTCATTTACCAAAATGTCACATCAACTTTAGACAAACCTCATAGTCACAAACCCCCCATTACATTAATTAGGCACCGTCACTCATTAATTAACTCATAATAAACCTTGCCATTTTATCTGTTTAACCATCAAAACCTTAGCCTAAGTGAAGTATAAGAATTTTTTATCTTTGAGTCTTTTATATTCAGTGATTTTATATCTGTCATATTTTTTTATCAATTATTTCTTTTATCTAAATAATTTTTTATATTAATTTTAATTATTAATTTATTTTAAAATATATTAGAGTCACTAAAATAATCTATTATCAAAGATAGATAATTTATTTTCCTTAAGTGAGTATTTAGTTTGAATTTAAAGTTTAAAATAATTTAAAATTCAATCTTAGTTTAGCGTCCGACTATGATGCTAAATACGAATACAACATACATTATTTTTAAATAAGATAAAGTATATTTACGATCAATAAAAATATAATGTTTTTTATATAATTTAACTAAAAAAATTAAATTACTTAATTTATTATACAAAATTTATACAGAAAATTTAAAAAGACTATAGTTCAAAGAAATATTTTAGAAAAATTAAAAAATTTATATTACAATTAATATATTTAGTCCTTAACTTTATATATTTTTTATTTATGAAATATTTTATTCCACTCGAATAATTTGAGAAGAATTTGACTAATTTTTGTTGTTATTTTTATTTGTATATTAAATTGATAGCCTAATATACAAATGAATTCTACATCTTTACTCATATTTTTATGTCATACGACAATAATAATAAAAATAATTTACATATTATATAAGTGTGAAGGATAACAACATACTAGGACATCCTACGCTTTAGGTGTTTTTTTTACCACTATCCAATAAATACAAGTCTAATTGTCATTCCAAGTTTCACATTTGTTTACTATAAATAATATTTGAATCAACAATAAATTTTGTAATATTTTATGACTATATTCTTGTGATTAATGAATATAAACCTTTTCCAATCCCCTCTAAGAATGTCTGTTGATCATTAATCTAACACAAGTTATAATAATATTTTATAAAAAAAACAACCAAAATGAAAAACAATCAACCATGTAAAATAATATCAAAGACGCTATTTTTTTGTCTCAATCTTTTGATTTCTAAGGAAAATAAATTTTAGAAATCAAGAATTTGATTATAAAATCTAGAAAAGAAAAGAATTCAATTAAGAAATAAATAACGTGTAACTAGTAGTTTTTTAGATAATATTCAATCTCCGAGTAATATAGAAATGCTATTATAACCTAATAAATATATACAAAGTTATTGATTTAATCGAGCTTGTACATTAACAAAAATATTTTATAGCATTACTCCGAATACCAATATACATAGAAAAGAAGTTTCATATTGAAAAAAATATTTATATATATATAAATAAGTGATTAAATTACATTCATATAGTTATACTAATAGCCACATTCATTTCATTCAATAAAATTGTATTTGAATAACATTTTTTTTAAATATTAATATTAGATAAAACTATATAGATCATTTGAATAATATATTATCATATAGATCATATTTATAAATTTGACATTAATCGATAATCATTTACTATATCATCAAGATGGATCAAAACTAATTTATATATATATATATATATATATATATATATTATATATATATATATATATTTACATTATTGACGTTGATCTTAACGCATCGTAATGTCATAGAAAATAATTATCCATTATGTCAAAATTATAAATATAATCTATATGGTATTAACTTTCAATTTATCGATCGATTTAAAAAAATATTTATCTAATATGATATTCAAATGAGTGTAACTCTTAATGTAATTTAATATATGCTGATACATTTATTATATATATATATATATAGAGAGAGAGAGAGAGAGAGAAAAATAGGACAAAGACTAGGGTAAGAGATTGAGAAGACCAATGGATAAGAAATTGCGTTTTATATGGGATGGATAAACATTTTAAGGCAATGAATTAGTCAAAAAAAATACATTATTATTTTTCCCAATGCTACACTTAGGCCTTCTTTCTTGTACTTGAGTGGCTTCCACAAAAGAATTGCTAATAGCCTTTCAATGTCATTTGCTAAATCAAGGAAATGTTTAGGGAATAAAAAAAATTAAAACAGCAAGTAGCACTTAGTATTAACTTTGTCATATGCTACATTCATGATTTTTGTTTTTTTTACTATATTTTGAATCCTTATGAGAGTTGGTACTTATGACTTTTCTCTTTATCCACTTTGAATTTTAAAAAAAAAAAATAAGATAACGAAGTTTTCTCTTATGTTAATAATCCCTTAAGATAGTGATTATCACTTGAATTGATTCTTTAGGCACATAAAAAAGTTAGAAAAAAAAATATGGCTGGTGGAGGTTTCACAGATGGTGGGTCCCTCAAGAGGGCTCATCTTTATCAACATAAGATTACTGGATATCTCATATTTTCTTGCATTATTGGAGCTCTTGGTGGGGCTTTATTTGGCTATGATCTTGGAGTTTCAGGTAAGTTCAACTTAATTGTAATCACTTTTTTTAAAATTTTGACTTTGGCATTTATAAGTGTAGGGTGTCATTTTCAAAGAAAATGTGTGAAGTTATATATAACCTTCATAGTTTGTTATGCACCTTTTTCCCTTTCATGTGAATCCCTTAGGGCAATTTTGTGCAATAAAGTAACTTTTCTTTTGCTTTTACTCAAACTATGATTTGATACTCAAATAAGTTAACATGATTTTGTTAGAGTGCAGTAAACCAAAAATGTTATGGAGAAACCAGATTGATCTGAATAAACCAGATTGTTCTTGTTATTGATAATGTGTGTAATTCAAGTAAAGTGTTAGTTGTTTGTGATAGCTAACTAACTAATTGAGTTAGTTAGTTAGAGGACAGTTAGAATGAACTATGTATAAATAACACATTTCATTCATTCAATAAACAAGTTCTACAACTCAGATGCTATTCTACTTTTGTATTTTCTTGTACTTGAAGCAATAGCTTGAAAGCTAACAGATTTTACTATGGACGGTAGTCTAAAAAGATTGCTTGATAATCACAGGTGGAGTTACTTCCATGGACGATTTCCTCAAAGAATTCTTCCCGCACGTGTACGAAAAAAAAGCATGCCAATACTTCAGAAACAGATTATTGTAAATATGATGATCAAATGTTGACACTCTTTACTTCATCACTCTACTTTGCTGCTCTTGTGTCCACATTTGGTGCTTCAAGTCTAACAAAATACAAAGGCAGAAAAGCTAGTATCTTAGCTGGTTCTGTAAGTTTCTTTATAGGAGCTGTTCTTAATGCTAGTGCTAAAAATGTTGCAATGTTGATCATTGGGAGAATCCTTCTTGGCATTGGAATTGGATTTGGAAACCAAGTAAGTTTAATTTGAGTTAACAACTAATTATACATTAGTGACAATATAAACAAATTTCTCACATGTTAATCAGCTCAATTTGTTACAGATTATAAAAGTGATTTTAATTACATTGCATGATTCTAATTATGGTGCAGGCTGTTCCTTTATATCTGTCAGAAATGGCTCCTGCAAAAATCAGAGGAGCAGTGAATCAACTCTTCCAACTAACAACATGTTTAGGAATTTTGATTGCAAACCTTGTGAACTATGGTACTGAGAAACTTCATCCTTGGGGATGGAGATTATCCCTTGGTTTAGCTACTGTTCCTGCAACATTCATGTTCATTGGAGGTTGTTATTGTCCCGAAACACCGAACAGTCTCGTCGAACAAGGCCGAATCGACGAAGGTAGATTAGTGTTAGAAAAAATAAGAGGCACAAGGATGTTGATGCTGAATTTGATGATCTTGTTGAGGCTAGTAGAGAAGCAAAATCTATCAAGAATCCATTTCAGAATCTGTTTTGAGAAAAGAATAGACCTCAGTTCATAATTGGTGCTTTGGCTATTCCAGCATTTCAGCAACTAACTGGAAACAATTCCATTCTGTTCTATGCTCCTGTCATTTTCCAAACAATAGGTTTGGTTCTGGTGCAGCTCTATTTCATCTGTTATTACAAGTGTAGCACTTGTTGTTGCCACACTCATCTCAATGGCTTTGGTTGATAAGTATGGTAGAAGAGCTTTCTTTATAGAAGCTGGTATTGAAATGACATTGTGCATGGTAATTCATCATCTTCTACATATACTATTATTGAGCTACTTTGAACAACATTTTCTAAAATCTAGTAAACATCCCGATCTATTTGGATAAACAGTTTAATTAATAGTTTATAACATATAAGTGTTATGTATAAAGTATAACTATTTTCATAAGCTACTATGAAGAATTTAATTGATCTAAGTTGAAATAGCTTATGACATGTAGCTTATGAACATGTCGTAAGCTATTTCTATAGATTCTCTCAGACAAACTCGCAAAGTATTATACCAGTTGATAAACTCAAATAAGTCAACTTGCAAATTCTCTCAGTAGACTCACAAATGATTTCCCACTGCAAGAACTCGCGTTTGGGCTACCACTCCAATTAGTAGTAGCTTCTCAAATTCACGGTGAAATCTGTTTTGAAAATGCGAGTTTGACTGTTCAAACTTGGTTCCAAAACACACACTTTAACTCATATGTAGTTTTTATAACTCACTAACACTAATGAAATGAAAAATATAACACTTCATT
>PGWS01026638.1:0-18633 GCA_002896235.1 Cicer reticulatum
GATAGTGGGGAATCCTACGCCTTAGGTAATAGCAAGAACAAATTATTAGTGAAGAAAATATGAGGACTGCAAATCAAAATAGAAAATCCTTCATTGATAAGAAAAAGAGTACATCATATTCAAATTAAAAACTACATTGACTATGGGATTTCAATCTTCTCTTCTAATAGGACAACCAATCTTCTCCTCCAATTCTTCTATCAAATTTTTGCAATATTCAACGAACTTGTAGACTTTGACTGGAGTATTCAACGGATGCATTACCGCATCAATCTCTCTTAGATGCTTTGGAATTTTTAAGACTGCTTGATTAGCTAGCATTGCCAATTTTGAAAAGCAGTCTTTCCAGTGTCTTCCTTTATCTTCCAGCTCTTTATAGATCTCTTGGTTCTTCAATTGCCCAAGCAACACCATGAAACGCTCCTCCCAGTATATGGTTTCATCTTTCAAGTCATTATATATCTTTTCTTGATAATCAATGTAATTCTTCAACTCACTAGAAGTTTCCATCTCTGCTTTTAGTGCATCTTGGTGTTTTGAGAGTAATTCTTCGATTTCTTCCTTCTGTTGCCTCTCATTCCTTACTTGACTCTCATATTTATCTGCCATTTCTTTTAGTTGTTTCTTTAAATCTTCAAACTCCCTTTTTATGTTCTTCTCAAAGCTTGCTGATTTTGTCCACAACTGCTTCCACATATAGGCCTCTTCGATAGCTGCATTCTTTTCTTGCTTTCGCACATCTAACTCTTCATTTGCACCTCTCAAACAATCTTGTATGTCAAGTTTATTTTCTTTTTCAACTTTCAACCTCTTGTTACTTCTTTCAATAAACTGATTTTTACAAGTATTTTCTGATCGTAAGTTCTCATTCTCTTGGGTGACTTTTTCTAACTTTGCTTGTAGCTCTTTTTTCTCCTCTTCAGATTTTAGCAAAGCTGCTTTGAGCTCTTCTATCTCTTCATTTGCAACAAGAATTGGTTCAGGCATTTTCTGATCATTTGAGGGTGTACTGTGGAAAGGCAGCTTGATTTCTTGGACTCTATTTTTTATCCATTGTTGATATGGTTCTTTTGTGCTGCAACTTCTGCATCCAAGTGCTTTTCCTTTTCTGATGATCTTCTCCCAAGCTCGACTTATCCTTCGCAACATCGGTGGGTCTACTATACCCGTATTATGCAAAATAAAAGCTTCCAATGACTTATCATCTGGTTTTTCCAACATAGGGTAGCCAAGCTGTCTCAAAGCTACCGTCGGATTGTAATTAATACATCCTTTGGTTCCCATGAGAGGCACATTTGGGAAATCTCCGCATTGACATATTACTTCCTCTACCCCTTGTTCCCTGTGATACCATGAAATTGTGTCTCCAGTAAGGCTAGCTATACTTTGAGCCCATTCACGATTATCTTTAATTCCAATATGATACCCTTTCTTGAACATATGAGACATAAACCAGATATACAGCACTGGAGCACAACACAAAATTGTTCCCCCTTTCTTCTCATGTCACATATGTAGAGAGTAGTATACATCAGCAAGGATCGCGGGAACTGGATTTTGCTTATGTTTGTTAAAAGATAAGAAGACATTGATAGCAGCAAAATCAACAAAATTATCAAGGTTTGGGAATAAAACAATACCATAGATGATTAGAGCCAAAACGTCTATAAAAGCACTCCATTCTTTTTTAATAGCTAAATCGTGGCACTTTTGCTCTAGATATTTTCTTGAAAAACCATGAATGGCTCCTTTTTCTTCTTTTGTACTTGCCAACTCTCTTATATCGATTTTCAATACTTCCGAAATTGCCTCCAAACTTGGTGGTTGCCCAGTATATCGATAAGGATTTCCTTTTTCTAGGGAATAACCCAATATTCGCTCAAATTCCTCTAATGTCGGGGCCAACTGAAAGTCTTGAAAGGTGAAACATCTTAAGAGAGGGTCGTAATATTGAGCCAAAGCCGTGAGGGCCCCCGTTTGCACATTTACTGTCAAGAGATTTAGGATCTTCCCCATATTTGAGAAGAAACTATCACGGTAATTCATGATTGCTGATGTCTCTTAAACTTTTCAAATCAGTTGTTTGAACTTAAAAAGTAAAGTTTTCTTTCCTGATCCCATTGTCTGCTTTAATTTAATACGTGACTAAGATTCCTTAGATCCCCAACCATCCTGAAAATTGATGCAAAATACAAATTATTTTCAAAAGAAACAATCATGAAATATGATGCATTATGTAGAATGTCTGTTTGTGATATATAACATTATTGAATGGAATATATGAGGTGTTTGCGCTTATATGGACATCTTATAAATGAAAGGGTCTATTGGCTTATGTAGTGAAAACTCTCACAAAGGTGCTTCATAGTTCAAACACGGTCCCTAGAAGCCAATAAATCTCATTTTGGAATATTGTCAACAACAATAGGTAAAACTATTTGGAGTGACAATACCCTCAATAGATCAACTCTAGGTGAGATTTTCCATGCTAACCAAACAGGATGTACATCCAGAAGGCTACCACTACACAACCTCGAAACTAAACTTAAGTTTTGTTCAAACCCTGGTGTAAGGTTCCACTCATAAGTGTGTGTCTTAATAAAAGTGTAGGGTGTAGAATAAGTATGATACAATAACTTCATAACGATAATAAACATATAATAAATAATAAATAAATAGATAAATAAATCAATAAATAAATACATGAATAAATAAATAAATAAAAATGATCTACAAGCTTAAAAAATATTATAATATCAACTAATTTATTATAAAAATAAATAAACAATGATACAAACAAATAATAATAAAAGAGTTAAGAATTATGCATAATTAATTTATTAGGCCTGACTCTCTAAAATGTCCCCAGTGGATTCGCCAGCTGTCGCGGCCTAAAATTTCGAGTGTTTCTCGAATTCAATGGAGTCGCCACCAAAATTTATTTTAAAATAGGGAAAATATTGGGAAACCCTTAAAATAGTAAAAATAAAAAATGTGGTCTTGATTGAAACCAATTTTGAGTTCGGGGAAGTCGATTATGCGTAGGGAAGGTATTAGCACCTACGACATCCGTATAAAACAACGGACCTATAATTAATTGTGCAAAATTAAATTTTAACTTAAGTATGTTATTTTTCTTTATTATTAATATGAATAACAATTAATACTATATTAAAATACGATTTGAAATAAAATATGTACTTAACAAAATAAGAGGAAAAAAAGAAATTTTTATTTATGTGCTTGACAAGAATGTGATCTTGCCTCCTACGTATCTCCCGTGCGATGGAGAAAATCAAAGCATACGTAGTTCTTGGAAATGCAGATGTGTTGATTGTGTTTTAAAGAAATTTGTCTGTGTATAAAAAAATGTTTTTTGACAAAAATAGAGAAATAAAGAGTTCTATTTGAATAAATATTTTAAAATATGAGTTTTAAGACGATCAAGTTGTACAACTCGTGTCCCAAAACTCCAAGGAATAAAGAAGATGTCACATCTAATTTAATCCTTTAAAAAAATATATATTTTATTATTCTCGATTTTTAAATTGAGTTTCAAAACCACCAAGTAGTACAACTTGTGTTTTAACACTCAAAGGTAAAAAAGAGTTACATCTAATAAATAGGTCGATTTTAGATTAGTTCATTAAAATAAATAAATGAATAAATAAATAAATAGAATAAAATAAAACAAATAAAGAGAATTTTAGAACTATCAAGTTGTACTACTTGTGTCCTAACAACTCAAAGATTAAAAAAAAAGGGTTACATTTAATAGATAAGTTGATTTTGGATTAGTTCATTAAAATAAATAAATGAATGAATAAATAGAATAATAAATAAGTAACTGAATGAATAAATAAATAGAATAATAAAATATAAATAAATAAATAGATAAAATAAATAAATATAAATAGAATAATAAAAAATAATAAATAGAATAAATAAATAAATAACTAAATAAATAAAATAAAGAGGCTTTTAGAAAATATCACATCTAATTATTCAACAATATTTATTTGTATTTTTTATGATAAAATTAATATTTATTATGAAGGAAATCAACCCATTTTTTAAAATAATAATAATAATAATAATAAAATAAATAGACTTAAATGGGCTACAGGATTTAGTTATTGTTGAAACCCAAGCCAAAACACTTAAAACAAAAGTCCAAAATGGCAACCCTAATTAGAGGGGAGGGCAACACAGAAACTAGGTTCTCTAGTTTCATATTGAAGGCGGCCAAAATGAAAGGAGGCAGCCACAATGAAGGAGGCGGCCAATGAAAGGAGGCGCCAGGGCAGATTTCATACACACAAAATACAAGTATTAGAGAGCAAACCAAGAAAGAAGTAGAGAGGATAAAGAAATATACCGAAGAGGCGCGAGAAGGCGAGAGGCCCGCCGAGAGGCGAGAGCACGCGAAAGGGAAGAGACCAACGGAAGCCGCGAGAAGAAAACCGGAATGAGGATGGTTGCGGTCGCTCCAAAAGCACCGGTTCCAACGACGATGGTGACGCTATGAAGGTTTGGGTTTCTCCTTTTGTCTTTCTTTGTGTGTTTTTATGTGTGTTAATCTCCGGTCCCTCTTCTGTGTGCGTGTGTGTTTTTAATTCAACTCTCTTCCCCTTCTTTTTTGAAATTGATAAGGTGTTTTTTAATAGAGTTTTTTATGTGTTCAGTTGCTTCTCTTGTCTGCCTTGGTCCTTCTCTTATCTATTTCCTGTTTAATGTTTGATTGCCTTGCTCATCATCTGCGTTTTTTCTGCATCCCTGATGTATTCATGGTTTTGACTTATCTGTTTTGATCAGTTCTGTTGCTGAGCTTTAATTTGTCATTTTAGTTCTTTTTATAAACTCTAAAAGTTGTCTCTTGTTCTGCACAATGTCATACCAAGACTGATTTAAAAAAATGATGTTTTATGTTTCTCAATTCAGTTTCCAAGCAAAGGTCAAATGAACAACTATACATCTGAAACAGAAAGGCAGCAACACAATAGAGCCAAACACTGCATCAGAAACAGAGAGGCAGAGAGGCAACAACAGCAACAAATTAAAAATTATTGTAATTTAATTTAGTTTGGTTTAAATCTTATTGTAATTTAATTTTGCCTTTATTTTAGTTTGTAATTTGATTTGGTTTTAACATTCTAAATAGATTTGAAATTGTAAACTTATAATACATAATGAAATTATTTATTGTAATTATTTTATTTCCTTTTTTAAATACACATTTCCTTTTTTATATTTGTTTTCAAAATGGACAAAATTAGGGTATTACAATCATTTTTAAAATTTTACATGCATTAATAATTTATGCACAAAAATACCCTATTTAATTTAATATTAAGAAATGAAAATTGTTTTGTATCTCTAATTATATCAAAACTTTACGAATAAATATGTAAAAGAAACACATTTTTAAAACAAATTTATGCTTAGAACTATTTTTTTTTTTAATATGCATAAATTTTGTTGGCATATATATCTTACTATAGAGACAAGGAAGTATGTGTTACCCACGTGTGACATACATAGATTGAAAAGGGGTGGATTGCTCGAGTGCTTGTCCTTATTGTATGCCCACATCTAAAATAATGTGGCACATATTTGAAGGCGTTGGAGAGGGTTTGATTAAAATCAAACAATATAGATGTTTTTAGATTTTATATGATTAAATTTGAAATACATCAGCATGTTTCATGTGATTAGACGTGGCTTTAATAATTGTTGAACAAATTTCTATTTTTTTTAAGGATAAGAAAATCGAACTTTAAAAGTATAGTTAAAAACAAACCTCGATTAGATATTGAACTTTTGAAACATTCATTGATGTAAACAAAAATAAAAAACTAAAACTAAAAAAAATTAAAATGGAGGAAGTATTAAAAAAATTTCTATTTTAGATAGATCAGATACAATTTGCCACTCATCAGAAATATTCCTCAAGACCTAATATCCAAATTAGCAACATCTATATGAATATTTATCAATTCAGTCTTAGTTCTAACGTAAAAAGAATCACCAAACAAATATCATGACAAAAACATCTATCAAGAATGCCGAGTGTTACCGGATAATAGAGTTTAATCACTATAAATGTAATTTCTGTGGGCAATAAAAGTACATTAAAATCATCAATAACCTCTAATCTCAGCAATCCTATAATAACTCGAAATGTTAAAGTGCTTGTAATGTCAACCCCTACCAACAAACAAAGTGATATCGTATATATCTATCAACTTAGCCATCTTGAATCAATAACAATTGGGCTAAATACTTAATTAATTAATAGTAAATATTCATTATTTTTAATGCAATAAAAAGTATAATGGTGTTATCTACATTAATCATTTAATTTTTCAAAAAAAACACTTGTCATAATTGTATCTCTTGGTCATAATTTAAATAGTGATTCGTCACATTAAGCTGACCCAATCCTTACAAATGTTAAACAGAATAGTCAAAAGAGATAAATTTATAAGAAAAATTAGTAGATTTTACGGTTAATTTAAAAAAAAAAATGTTATTCTTTCTTTTTCAATTATACAATTTTTTCATTTGTATGAAATAATCTTATATGATAATAATATTTCCTTCGTCTCATAATCAATACCACTTTAACAAAAACAAAATCTTAAAATAAATGTCATTTGTAGTTTTAGTATAATTATTTTTTTTCAATTGTATTGTCTAATTATTACGTACATTATTTACAAAAGGTTATATTCTATTTAAATATATGAGAAAAAATTAATTAATTATTAATGACGATAATTTATTAAAATTATATTTTCCCGTTTCTTTTACTTATAATTATTTTTTAGTAGTCCTTCCGACCTTAATTATAAGAAAAAATGTATGCATTTGTTGCCTTCAAATATAAGCAAAATTCAAATATAATAGATCCACATTTAAACTCACATAATATTATTGCATTCTCTCAGTAATGTGGTAATAAGTGTCACTTTTATTCATTTTACCTATATTAAAAAATTACAATAAATGAAAGAAAGAAAATAATAATTTTATCAAATTATTTTTATTAATTATTGCTATTTATATTGATGTGTTTGTCTTATCAGGAATGTTAAGTGAAACATAGTGCTTTAAAATAACAATATAATATTAATTAGATGATATATTTTTGAGAAAAAGAAATAAATGATATTACGTTAAAAAACTGAAAAATGACATTAAATAATAGTATGTTAAAAATCTGAAAAAATATATGTGAAATGATAAAATAAAAATAAAAAAATTATATGGTTCATCATTTTTTATTACAAAATATTCGTTTTATTTATTTATCTATTTTTAATTGATTTTCGTCGTTTATATTTTATATGAAAGTCATTTTCCTATAATCTAATAAAATTGCATAATTAACTGTTATGATTTAGAAGGTATAATAGTTAGATTAATTATAAGTTCATAATACACACTTTAACGGTATCGAGACAAAGATAATAGAAAACTCCACTAAATATTTTTTATTTTAAATAATTTACATATGTTTCAAAACTTATACAGAGATAGTTTTTTAAATACAAGTTTATTATTGAGTTATTAAATTATGAAAAGAATTAAAGTTCGTTATTTATGAAATAAAAAGACATAAATTAACTAAAAAAAGAAAGGGATAAAATTAAAACGAAATATTAAATAAAGGAGAAAATCATATTTAAAAAAAAACTGTATAAAATTAAAACGAAATATTAAATAAAGAAAATAAAGGAGAAAAATCATATTTTAAGAAAAAATAATCATTCAGTATACAATTATTGTGGTAGACCATACAAGTGTAGAGCAAATAGTTATTGGGTACTGTATCCAAAGTATAGAGTTTATCTTTTATTCATACCAAAATTATTGTAAGATGGAGGATCCAAAGTGTAGAGTTTGATATTTTATTCATTCCAAAATTATTATAAAATGGAGGAGTAATTGAGTAAGAGGCAAGGGTACAAGTAAGGATGGGAATAGGTGGGATGATTTCATATAGGTTTATGGTATACTCTACAATACGGTAGCTCATACTTTTTTAAATAGATAAATTAGTTAACTTTTTTTAAAAGTATATGTAGTTAAAATAATTGGGGATTACGAGTCATAAAAAAATCTTTTAAAAATCTAAATAGATCTACTTATGTAAATATTACTATTATTATATATTATATATTCAATTATAATTTTTTAAATATTTTATATTTAATCATATTTTATATTGATATAATTAAATAATCATTATAATAATATAATTGAATTAATATATCTTGTAATCAAATTATTTAAATGTCATGTGAAACATAAAAAAATAACTTAATTTCATTAATCTATTAATTGTTAATCTTTTAAAATATATTTTGATTACTTTTTTTAAAAATATTTATATGAAATAACTATATGGTCACTTAATTATACATAACAACAACAAAACAAGTTCAAATATTGATGTATTCATTATAAATAAACGATTAACTATTTTTAATTAATTAATGCTAGTTTTATAATATATCTTATTCTAATAAAAATTATTGTTGAATATTTGACATTTATAAATAATTTAATAAATTTAAATTTATTTTTTCAAAAATCTAAAAAGTTTAATAATTCTTGATTAATTTTTTTAATAACCGTGAATGCAGTTACTTTTGTTTGTAATAATAATTGAATGAAGTAGATTTTTAAATAATTTAACAAATCATATCAAACTTTTATAACTTTTAAGCCAAAGGTTAAATAAAAATTTATGACATACTACTTACTAAACTTATACCATAAATTTTTTGATAAGTCTTAGTAGATTTTTATAAAATCTTACTTAAAATACCATATTCCCATGTGGTCTCTAATTTTAATTTTAACAAAATGAATTTATATACTCAAATTTTTTATTAATTAAAGTTGTTAAAAAGATTGGATGACATAAATAAAATAAAAATATATTAACAAATATTAATTTTATAAGTTATAAATATTTAAGATAAAGAAAAATACTATTATTATCTTTTAAGCGTCTGATTTATCTTTCGATATCTTTTGTCATTCATTTATTTTTCAAAAATTATTTAATTCATATTTTTTTTTTAATTTTTTAAAAAATAAAGAAAAGAAAACAGTGATTAACAAATATATATATAAACATATAATAGATAAGAAGTATGAATTGTGAATCCCATTAATAAAAGCTGCGCGGAATACGACTATTATTGTGTCATGAATGTATCTATTGCCAAAATTCTAAAATAAAAAAAACAGTCTAAAACAACAGCTTATGTGCTACAATAGGGGGGCTCAGCGATTTCATAATCGCCCGCATAAACTAATTAATTTTTGATATTCAATTAAAAATTGGTGATATCCAACTATGGCTGTTATTCTATTCAATTATTCCGACGAGTAGTACAATGCAAATCAATAATTATTAATATTGTCATAGTAATAAATGAATAGCAGTTATGAAATGACCGATTCACCCTTCCTGCGGGAGAGACCTGTCTACATTCTCAACATACACATTTCCCACACCTTATTGTAATACACAATTGGCCAACGAAATGGAGCCCACTTATAGTAACAAACGAACCAGAGAAGTATCAAAACTTTGTTCAGCACTTAAATGCTACCTACTAGACTGCATATTGTACAGCTCATTGACAATTTCAATTTCGTCTGTCACTCATGCAAGTTTCGATCAATCCATTTTATTACTACCAGTACATAATTCAAATTTATAAAAACAAACTACACTGCTCCTTCGTTTTAAGATAATGAATTATTCAAACTTCTTTTGGCACATAAAATTAATAATTTAATTTAAATTATTAAAAAATTAGATAATGAGATAATAATTATTTTATATAAAAAATATAAATAAATTTTACTTTTCTATAAATAATTTAATTTATATTTAATATTTTTTTAAAATGATTTATTATTATTAAGTTAAAAGATGTTTTAAAAACAAATAATAAATTGAAAAGACAACTTTATATTTAGAAAATAAATATTTTTTTAATAGATGCCTTTAAATAATTAGAGTCTTGTAATTGTTTATTAAGAAATTTATTACAAGAATTAAAATTAAATTGTATAGAAAAAATAACTTAAAATTTAATATTAAAAACAAATTTCAATAAAAATTTTAATTTAAGTTTTCATTTATTAATTTTTATACAAGTGTTTTGTATTTAGGGAGTAATAATATTAACACAAAATAAACATATTAATTTAGTAGTGCTATAAATAAAAATATATTATTGAAAAAAATTAATTAATATTGCTTGAAAAATTGAAATGTTGATTCCTCTTGAAAAAATTATTTTTTTTACATATGAATTATTCACGGTAGAAGAGAGAGAGAGTAGTGAAAAAAGAGAGGAAAGAATGAGAATCGTAATCCTTGAGAGGGATATTTGTTTAGTAGAAAAAAGGAAGAGTGACGAAGATTAAGGCGAAAGGGATGAATAATGGTAATGTGAAGGTGTAAGATGGAGATGGTATTTTCATCTCAACACTTTAACTCAAGCTGTGTTGCATGGTCGGTGGTGACCATAACGTGGGAAGAGGACAGTATGCCAATTCCAAGACAAAAACCCGTTGACTTTGCAACCTTTCATTTGCTACTTCAAAATGTTAATCCCAATGCACATAATTTCACTTTACCCGCGGATAATAATATCCCAACTATGGAGAAAAAAGCCTTGTGTTGTCTAGGTTTTAACCAGTTTCAATCCCAATGCACAAACCAGACCACTATTTGCCCGATAGGAGTCGTGGATAATTGTTCAAACACTAAATTAATTATTATTATATAAATAAATTTGTAGTGGTTCGAAATGAATTAATTTTAATTTATTTATATAGTTGGTCTTTATTGACCTCTAGGTATATTATTTGCAATTTGTTAAAGATAATTTAGAACAAAAAGTCTAACAATTAAAAAATTAGAGATAATTATTTAATTTTTAAAAACAGTATTTAATTATTAGTGTTGCATATACAATTTTAAGATTTTTTATTTTTTATGTTTGATTGTTTGAAATATGTAAAAGGATATTTGTCAGCATGTATTTATTATTTTGATTTAATTATAGTTTTTGTCTTTGTGGTCTTTATTTTTAAAAGTTAATAATTTTAGTTTTTTTCCTTTAATTTTTTAATTAAAATAAGATAATGTGATATGATTTAAATAACGTGACATATAATACAATGATTTAAAATAATTAACAACAGTTAAATCAGAATAAAACACTGTAAAAATTTAACTTGCAACTTCAGAAATTTTTCATATTTGTAATTTGATAAATGACATGAGAATAATTAATGCATTTATATGATTTTATATCATAAAAATATATGTCAAATCATTTAATATATATCAAATCGTCATTTTTTAATACGAAAATTCAAAATGAAGGAACAAAATTATTGACTTTTAAAATTATAAAAAATTGATAAAAATAAATGGACTAAAAACTATAATTAAACCTATCATTTTTTATTCTTAATATCTAAATTGTTAATTATACACCCTAAATTGAGTGATGAGAGAAATGTTTTCCACAATTTCTTTTTTTGTCTAACCAATATCCTTTGCCAATAAATAAAATTTTGAAAAACTAACCCTCTAAAATTCAGAGTGAGTATAGAAAATGTCAAATAACTCAATCAATCATTGTTGATCAAATGATAGTTGCTATTATATTTATAACCAATCGTCAAGTGATTATGGTGTCAATCATTGATGCACTTTACCTTATAAAACTTCTCATTATTAAAAGATACTCAATTTAAAACAAAATTGGTAATTGTAATATTAATTTTCATTATCATGATGAATCTCATTATGGTCCATATCATCACTTATTTCAAAGTCACACTCGTCTATCGAGTCAAGAAAACATAAATAATACTAAATGGCTATTTTGCTATTCGTAAGCATTTTATCCTTGTTTAGAGAAAATAAGATGTTCGTGAGAGTTCTTATTCCACCATGACAACCAGAAAACAAGAAAAATGAATAAAGTAGATTCTCGACTAATTTCAATTGAAATCCACCATCCAATTAATACCGTATTGAAGTGAAAGGGTGAAGGAACTATTCTCTCGAAGCATGTTGTGCCGATGAATATCCACGATGGACTAAATATACATCCCACATGCGTACATTCACATAAAGAAAATTATATTAGACATCAATTTCCAATATTGAAAATCACTTTCCTACCTTTCCATAAAAAAATTGAAAAATATTAACGTACGTATAAAAGTGACCCATAAAATCTATCACTAAACAAAGATAACGAATTAACCATGTTCAAACTAATTAAATATGAAAGAAACGTACCATAAAAATTGAAGGGTACAATAATATATTTACCAAATATTGAAGTAGGATGTCGACTTGTAGAAAAATTAAGACAAAGATGACAATTAAAGAGAGAATGCACGAACTCGCATACGACATCATAAAGAAGCATAAAACAGAATCTAATTAAACACTTGAGAAACTAGGAGAAAGGTACAAGGGAAGATAGAGAGAATATCCTCCAATATTTTGAAATGTCTATCACGAATACCAAAGTGATGGGAATGAGCAACCATAAAAGAAGATTTGAATCCACGATTAGATGTTGTTCTCAAACCCACGCGTAAGAGTACTCAAAAGGCATCAGCCATTTGAATCGTTACATAAATGGAACCCTACAACATTAGTGGAACTCAAATGCAATCTTTTCATTGTCACATCTCAATGACATAAGAATCGTCGTTACACAAATAAGTCAAACATTTGATAACATTTTTTGGAATAAGAGAACTCGCATAAACTCTCATACGAGATATGGTTAAAGAAATATAATTTACATTCAACAATATGAATTCATGGTATTGTTTTTTCGAACTTCTCATTCGATGTCGCATCAAGAAAAAGGTTTATAATCGAGGACAAGATAATATAATGTCTTGTCTAATCACGACCAATAATTGAAGAAAAGTCGAAGAGTTCGCGAGGTATTTATCCAGTATACATGAAACATATTGAGAATAACTTGTAATCCTCACAATGAATTGTTGACATTAAACTCGACGTCACAAATCACCAACTTGTATATAGCAAAATAACTTGTGGGCAAATTTCCATCAAATCGGGCCAATGCTAAATTGTTAGAAACCATACCCAATATGATCCATTGCGCACAACATGTGAAACTTAAAGGTTATATCACTCCTTGTTGGTCCTAATCTTAATGGCGAGAACAACCAAATGTAAATTGTTACACAAGTGAGATTTGCGCACCGATATGACGTTACTCATCAATCTTCAATAACTAGAATAATACACACGACTTCTATCTTATACATATTTTCCACTCATTAGATATTGACTTCAAGTTGATTAGAGTGATCGGAACAAAATCACCATCACATATCGAGAAGAGACAATACTATCATATAATTACATCGATTCTCTTTGATAAACCATTTAGTTGAATTGTCATCAATATTATTACTTATTTACTTATATTTTTCTCCGCTAAAAATAAATATACAAATCTAAATACACAATAATTTGTACATAATACAATAAATTGAAAGAAACTCTATCAAATTTATCCATATAATAATGTGGCCGGCCTATGGGTCAAGTGTAGAATTAGGAAGCAATCCGAGAGGCTTTTTTCGTTGGGGTGGTCTTTTTGGGGGTCTCAAAACGGAAATATAGAAAAAATAGACCTAGGTAAAGACAAAGATAAATAGATGGTAGGGAACTGAAATAGAAAAAAGGAAAAGAGAAACATGAAAAGGATCTCTGAATCTAATCCATTTCTCCTCACCCTCCCTCTCTAACCAACTTCCATGCTCATAAACCATTATATCATCCACCCTTCATACACAAATTTCTCAACAAATTCAAAATCAGAAAAACTAAACCCCTTTCAAGTCACCCAAGAGTACAGTGAAAATGGTTAATATGTGGAGAAAAGCATTCTGTACATCCATTTCCAGAGACAAAAACAGGGAATCAAAAGTAGTAATTAACCGAGAAAAACAACATTGGCGATATAACTCCTCCACCAATCAAAGTCCTAGAATAGTTCAATTGGTTATTTTTTTCAATCCATCAACACACGTTGTCATCTCAACCTCAACCTCACTTGAACCTAACAAATTTCGATCAACCGGTTCCACTACTCTCGGTCGTTGCAGAACTCCGTTGCAACACAAACCACTCATCATTCTGTTCCAATAGTCCAAAACTCCAATGCAGTAGTAACACCAAACTCCTAAATCATTCTCTTCACCTACTCACCATCAAGTTTCTCATTCTCAAATCCACTTTACCGCTTATCAAAGTAAGCATAACATAATTAATTCCCAAATCATATCAATTATCAATCATACTTTATAATTTCAATACTAATAAGAATAATGATTATTTATTTTTTGTGTGCAGAGTCGATGTGGAATATGTATGCAGAGTGTGAAGAGTGGAAAAGGAACTGCAATTTTTACGGCGGAATGCTCTCACACTTTTCACTTTCCTTGCATATCTACGCACGTGACGAAGAATCCAATACACGTGTGTCCTGTTTGTGGTACAAACTGGAAGGAACTTCCGGTGCTTGCAATCAACAACAGAAGAAAAGAACAACAACAAAATTTCAGAGGAAACAGAGAAGCGAGGAATTTCAAAGTTTACAACGATGCGAACCTCTCATGTCACCAACTTCACTATCTCGTTTCAATCCTATTCCTGATCGGAAAATGAAACAGAAGATGAAGATGATGAAAACATTGAGTTTCAAGGGTTTAATGGTGAATCCTGTAGTGTTTCGTCTTCGCCGGTGATTAAGGAGGAATATTGAGGTGGTTTGTTCCGGAAACTGCTGTTGTTTCTGCTAATAGAAACTACGAGAGTTATGTTGTTGTTTTGAAGTTTGAAGGCGTTGTCACAGAAAGTTGCGCGGCGAGCTCCGGTGGATGTTGTATTGTTCTTGACGTCGGTGGAGCTATTGTCAGGGCAAAAGCTTCGTCTTATGAAAATTCCATGCGACTAGTGATCTCTTCCATGAATCCTACCGATCGTCTTCAATAGTTGCATTCTCCGGCGGCTCAGAGAGACTATTACCGCTCCGGAGAATGACGGCGGCGGTCAGAGATCTGCGCGACGCATCGTGGAAGCGCTCGCCGCGATTGATCAATCAAGAGAAGCGTTGCGGCGAGAACGACGCTGTGAAGAAAGCGGCGAAGGTCTTAGAAGATGCCGCGAGAGGAATTCCATTGCCTGCATCATTGTTCTCTCCGATATCATTGACTCACGCGCCATGAACGCGTCATTTCAAAAACCCTCTATGGTCTCATCCACGCGCTTTTCTAACTTCGATGTTCCCAGTACACGCAGTGCGTTTCCTGATTCAGGCGAGTGTTTCAACGCGCTTCCAGACGTGACGCTTGCGAATGCATAAGTAATTTGTTAAACGTGGTGCTCAGCGTTACGATTCAGTTGGGTGTTGTTTTCACGCTCGCGTCCAGTGGAGATCGCTGCAGTGTACTCACTCGCGGGTCGCCCCGCCCCACTCGAACCGGGTTCAATTACAATACCGATTTGTCGCTGAAGAGAGAAGAATTATTAATGGAGCTAAAGTACCAGCCGTTTAGTGGGTCCCACCACGTTCTAACCGTAACTATGTTCCTTACCGTGCCCCTCACTCGTGAGATTTGAATCCAATTGAACAAATGCAATGTTGATTCAGTCCCCACACCGTACGATCCTCGTCTGAAAAGATCGAAAGTTGGAAACCTTCACGTCACTATACGAGCCGTAGCTGATCTAACCGCCTCGCTGAGCATGGTGATCTCTCTGGAGCTCATTATTTGCTTTCTTCGGCTCGAGCTCTTCTCTTGCAGTCTAGTAAGCCTGTCGAGGAGGAGTATTTGCGCGCTTGAAGCTGAGCTTCAGCGACGCAGGCAGGTACAACAGTTGCAGAGCAAGACAGAGAAATACTAATAGTCGTGTGAGGAGTGAAATTAGAGCGCTACGCCGACTTCGGCGGAGAGCCGCTGAGAGGCTTGCTAAAGTGCTTCGCATCATGAGAAAAGTCTATGATACTAGAGTTAGTGATTTACACTAGCAGCTTTGAGAATGAACAAGATTTTAGAGTTAGATGAAGAACTTTGTAATTGTTATTTTAATTTTTTTTCTACATATAATCTTGTGCATAGGCAAAAGTATTATGAATAGAAAATTTTATGGCTTTGAGAATGCAGATTCTAGAGTTTTAGAGAAACAAGAGTGTATTAGATTATTATCTTTGTGCATAGTTAAAAATTAATTGATTCATTAATACATAAAAAGGGTCTCATGTTACTTGAGATTCGAAAGCTAAAAGTTGTTTAGGACGCTGTTTTTGAAACACAAAACACACGCGAGTCTTTCTCACATTTTAGTCTCACTACTGTTCTGAGATGTTAAAAAACCCACATTATTCATAAAAATTGATATAAAGATTGTTTATAAACAAATTTTTTATTTAAAATCGACAAATTTATTAGACGCATTCAGATCTAAAGTAAGGGAGTGAATTTTATAATATAAAATAACACAGCCCACTCTTCTGTGATAAAGCGGACAAGAGGTAACAGACGTTGAGGCCCATTTTCTGGTATAGGATTTAGGAAAGGAAGCGATAATGAGTGATGGCACAGAGTGAGTCCACATGAATTTGGATTGGGCAGTGAGGCCTTGTTTTCTTCTGTTTTGTCCTTTGCTCATTCCTCTTTTAATTTCGAAAATCCCAACTTTTTTATTCAAATTAATTCATATCAATCCAAACAACTATTATTCTGTTCAGGAATAGATATATTAAAATTGAGATCCTAAGTGGTTGCTTTTTTTTCTTTCTGATAAAATAATATCATTAATATAGCTGCTGTTCAATAAGTCTAAATCAACAGAATGTGGATAAAAAAAAGTGCTAGATTAACAGTATTTTTTTTATGTTTGCAGAAGCTATTAGTTCTCTGAATAGTTTATTATTCTGTTTGGTTAGTGAAGATGACGGTTGGATTGCTTCAGTTTTTGTTAGTTTAATTCAACATTAATGTTTAATCATGCTTTTAAGAATTTAGGATGGGGGGGGGGCTATTATTTTTTTCTTCTTTCTTTCTAATCTTATCCTAAGACAATACATGTGAAATTTCTGTTCACTAATCTGGCATTGCATCAAATATTATCCTATCATAAGATTAAGATTACATGTCAGTGAAGAGGTTGTCTAGATTTACCATAGTGTTCTATCTAGTGGGGTTGTGCTTCCATGGTGCCAAACAAAACTGCCAAATTGCAAATTTATGTTGGAAAAGTAAGATTTTGCCAAAAAGAACTTCCAAAATGCTAAGATATTATAGTGACAAGAAGTGTGCCAAAAACTACCCCACTAATGGTGAATCCAATGAGGATATTCATCTATTTTTTTAAACGAATATTTATTTTTTTATAAAATTTAATGTATTTTGTTGTATCATGTATGAAACAATAATTATAAGAATTATTAGATTTCAATAGAGATTTATTTATGTCTAATGATTCTTACAAATATAATATCCATAGAGGATGAGATTCCTTATGCAAAATTGCAAATAAATTATATGACAATTTGAATTAATCTCACATAACTTTCAATGGAAACGCTTTAATTTCCCGGTTATGAATTTGGATTTTTTGTTGGCTTGTGGTCAGTGCCACGTATAAATACTGTATCCTTTTTTTGTCACAAAGATGGCAAAATCATATACATAGTATAATAACAAACAAATTGTGAGATGGTGTGTCAAATCATTAATTCTAATGTCTTAGCCATGATGTCGGTAACAAATTTATGATGGTGAACTCATATGAAGGATAATTTGAAAAAAAATAGTAAACTTCTCAAAATTTGTATACATTTTAATTGCATCTACAATACAATTGAAGTGTTAATTATGATACAATTAAAGTTATATATCAATCAACGGCTATGATCTTGTGTTATTTTAATTGGACTTTTATTTATTTAAAAAAGGATAAGAGTCCACCTTATGAACCATGTTTCTGGAAAAGGGTGGAGCTGCATGGGCTCAATAATTTGAGCACTGAATTTTTAATTAGAAAACGATAATTAACACATTGTGCAATTATTTCTGCACGCTTTTAACCTTAGTATTGAGCAAGGTACTAGTAGTAAAAAAAGAATTGTACCTAAACATCAGCATCCTTATCTTAAACCAAGACATTATTCACCTTGTTGTCATGACCCTGCTCAACATCCCCATCATTAGTTATGGCATCCCAATGCTAACAAATTACTGGTTCTAGCTAATATACACAATTTAAAATAAAAAAGAACATAATTCTCGTGATACAACAAAGTAAATTTATTATTTTACTAACTTTGAATAAAATAATGGTATTATAAAAAGTTATCTTCATTTGTATATATTATTTGATCATTTGTAAGGTATTAATCAAGTTAGTAACTGAATGTAAAAATAAAATAGTCCTTGAATATTAAGAAATACTACTACATTCCTGAAATTATAACATTACTATCAAATATTTTATTTTTTTTAATTGTTAATATATTA
>PGWS01026640.1:0-18705 GCA_002896235.1 Cicer reticulatum
ATGCAGATGTGTTGATTGTGTTTTAAAGAAAATTTGTCTTGTGATAAAAAAATGTTTTTTTTGACAAAATAGAAAAATAAAGAGTTTTATTTGAATAAATATTTTAAAATACGAGTTTTAAGACGATCAAGTTGTACAACTCGTATCCCAAAACTCAAGGAATAAAGAAGATGTCACATCTAATTTAATCCTTTAAAAAAAAATATTTTATTATTCTCGATTTTTAAATTGAGTTTCAAAACCACCAAGTAGTACAACTTGTGTTTTAACACTCAAAGATAAAAAAGAGTTACATCTAATAAATAGGTCGATTTTAGATTAGTTCATTAAAATAAATAAATAATAAATAAATAAATAGAATAAAATAAAACAAATAAAGAGAATTTTAGAACTATCAAGTTGTACTACTTGTGTCCTAACAACTCAAAGATTAAAAAAAAAAGGGTTACATTTAATAGATAAGTTGATTTTGGATTAGTTCATTAAAATAAATAAATAAATGAATGAATAAATAGAAATAAAGTAAAATAGTAACTGAATGAATAAAAAATGAATAAAATAAAATAAATAAAATAGAAAAATAAGAATAAAAATAACTAATATAAATAGATAGAAATAAATAAATAAATAAATAAGAAATAAAATAAATAAATAACAAATAAATAAGAATAAAAGAGAGCTTATGAACAATATCACAATCTAATTAAATTCAAACATATTATATTTGTATTTTTTATGATAAGAAATATTTAATTAATGAAGGAAATCAACCCAATTTTTTAAAATAAAATAATAATAATAATTAATATTTAGTTATTGTTGAAACCCAAGCCCAAACCAACTTAAAACAAAAAGTCCAAAATGGCAAACCCTAATTAGAGGGGGGGGCAACACAGAAACTAGGGTTCTCTAGTTTCATATTGAGAGGCGGCCAAAATGAAAGGAGGCAGCCAACAATGAAAGGAGGCGGCCAAAATGAAAGGAGGCGGCCAGGCAGATTTCATTACACAAAATACAAGTATAGAGAGCAACCAAGAAAGAAGTAGAGAGATAACAGAAATATACCGAGAGGCCGCGAGAAAGGCGAGAGGCCGCGAGAAAGGCGAGAGGCCACGCGAAAGGGAAGAGACCAAGGAAGCCGCGAGAAGAAAACCGGAATGAGGATGGTGCGGTCGCTCCAAAAGCACCGGTTCCAACGACGATGGTGACGCTATGAAGGTTTGGGTTTTCTCCTTTTGTCTTTCTTTGTGTGTTTTTAATGGTGTTAATCTCCGGTCCCTCTTCTGTGTGCGTGTGTGTTTTTAATTCAACTCTCTTCCCCTTCTTTTTTGAAATTGATAAGGTGTTTTTATAGAGTTTTTTATGTGTTCAGTTGCTTTCTTTGTCTGCCTTGGTCCTTCTCTATCTATTTCCTGTTTAATGTTTTGATTGCCTTGCTCATCATCTGCGTTTTTTCTGCATCCCTGATGTATTCATGGTTTTGACTTATCTGTTTTGATCAGTTCTGTTGCTGAGCTTTAATTTGTCTTTTAGTTTCTTTTTTTAAACTCTAAAAGTTGTCTCTTTGTTCTGCACAATGTATACCAAGACTGATTTAAAAAAATGATGTTTTTATGTTTCTCAATTCAGTTTCAAAGCAAAGGTCAATGACAACTACATCTGAAACAGAAAGGCAGCAACACAATAGAGCCAAACACTGCATCAGAAACAGAGAGGCAGAGAGGCAACAACAGCAACAAATTAAAAATTATTGTAATTTAATTTAGTTTGGTTTAAACCTTATTGTAATTTAATTTTGCCTTTATTTTAGTTTGTAATTTGATTTGGTTTTTTAAAAACTCTAATTAGATGAAATTGTAAATTTATGATACATAATAAAAATATTTATTGTAATTATTTTTATTTCCTTTTTTAAATACATATTTCCTTTTTTATATTTGTTTTCAAAATGGACAAAATTAGGGTATTACAATCATTTTTAAAATTTTACATGCATTAATAATTTATGCACAAAAATACCCTATTTAATTTAATATTAAGAAATGAAAATTGTTTTGTATCTCTAATTATATCAAAACTTTACGAATAAATATGTAAAAGAAACACATTTTTAAAACAAATTTATGCTTAGAACTATTTTTTTTTTTAATATGCATAAATTTTGTTGGCATATATATCTTACTATAGAGACAAAGGAAGTATGTGTTACCCACGTGTGACATACATAGATTGAAAAGGGGTGGATTGCTCGAGTGCTTGTCCTTATTGTATGCCCACATCTAAAATAATGTGGCACATATTTGAAGGCGTTGGAGGAGGGTTTGATTAAAATCAAACAATATAGATGTTTTTAGATTTTATATGATTAAATTTGAAATACAATCAGCATGTTTCATGTGATTAGACGTGGCTTTAATAATTGTTGAACAAATTTCTATTTTTTTTAAGGATAAAGAAAATCGAACTTTAAAAGTATAGTTGAAAAACAAACTCGATTAGATATTGAACTTTGAAACATTCATTGATGTAAACAAAATAAAATAAACTAAAAAAAATTAAAATGGAGGAGTATAAAAAATTTCTATTTTAGATTAGATCAGATACAATTTCCACTCATCAGAAATAGTTCATCAGACCTAATATTAAATTTACAAATCTATATGAATATTTATAATCAGTCTTAGTTCTAACAGTAAAAAGAATCACAAACAAATATCATGACAAAACATCTATCAAGAATGCGAGTGTTACCGGATAAATAGAAGTAAAATCACTATAAATGTAATTTCTGTGGCAATAAAGTACATAAATCAATCTACCATCTATTCTCAGCAATCCTATAATAACTCGAATGTAAGTGCTTTGTAAGTGTCACCCCTACACAAGACAGTGATACGTATATATCTATCAACTTAGCCATCTTGAATCAATTAACCAATTGGCTAATCTAATTAATAATAGTAAATATTATTTAATTTTTTAATGCAATAAAAAGTATAATTGTGTTTCAAAAAATCTCTTCATAATTTATCATAATTTAAATAGTGATTCGTCACATTAAGCTGGACCCAAATCCTTACAAATGTTAACAAGAATAGTCAAAAGAGATAAATTTATAAGAAAAATTAGTAGATTTTACGGTTAATTTAAAAAAAAAAATGTTATTCTTTCTTTTTCAATTATACAATTTTTTCATTTGTATGAAATAATCTTATATGATAATAATATTTCCTTCGTCTCATAATCAATACCACTTTAACAAAAACAAAATCTTAAAATAAATGTCATTTGTAGTTTTAGTATAATTATTTTTTTTCAATTGTATTGTCTAATTATTACGTACATTATTTACAAAAGGTTATATTCTATTTAAATATATGATAAAAAATTAATTAATTATTAATGACGATAATTTATTAAAATTATATTTTCCCGTTTCTTTTACTTATAATTATTTTTTAGTAGTCCTTCCGACCTTAATTATAAGAAAAAATGTATGCATTTGTTGCCTTCAAATATAAGCAAAATTCAAATATAATAGATCCACATTTAAACTCACATAATATTATTGCATTCTCTCAGTAATGTGGTAATAAGTGTCACTTTTATTCATTTTACCTATATTAAAAAATTACAATAAATGAAAGAAAGAAAATAATAATTTTATCAAATTATTTTTATTAATTATTGCTATTTATATTGATGTGTTTGTCTTATCAGGAATGTTAAGTGAAACATAGTGCTTTAAAATAACAATATAATATTAATTAGATGATATATTTTTGAGAAAAAGAAATAAATGATATTACGTTAAAAACTGAAAAATGACATTAAATAATAGTATGTTAAAAATCTGAAAAAATATATGTGAAATGATAAAATAAAAATAAAAAAATTATATGGTTCATCATTTTTTATTACAAAATATTCGTTTTATTTATTTATCTATTTTTAATTGATTTTCGTCGTTTATATTTTATAAATGAAAGTCATTTTCACTATAATGCTATAAAAAAAATTGCATAATTACTGTTATGATTTATTGAGGTATAATATTAGATTAATTATAAAGTTAAATATACAACTTTAACGGATATGAGACAAAGATATAGAAAACTCCACTAAATATTTTTTATTTTAAATAATTTACATATGTTTCAAAACTTATACAGAGATAGTTTTTTAAATACAAGTTTATTATTGAGTTATTAAATTATGAAAAGAATTAAAGTTCGTTATTTATGAAATAAAAAGACATAAATTAACTAAAAAAAGAAAGGGATAAAATTAAAACGAAATATTAAATAAAGGAGAAAATCATATTTAAAAAAAAACTGTATAAAATTAAAACGAAATATTAAATAAAGAAAATAAAGGAGAAAAATCATATTTTAAGAAAAAATAATCATTCAGTATACAATTATTGTGGTAGACCATACAAGTGTAGAGCAAATAGTTATTGGGTACTGTATCCAAAGTATAGAGTTTATCTTTTATTCATACCAAAATTATTGTAAGATGGAGGATCCAAAGTGTAGAGTTTGATATTTTATTCATTCCAAAATTATTATAAAATGGAGGAGTAATTGAGTAAGAGGCAAGGGTACAAGTAAGGATGGGAATAGGTGGGATGATTTCATATAGGTTTATGGTATACTCTACAATACGGTAGCTCATACTTTTTTAAATAGATAAATTAGTTAACTTTTTTTAAAAGTATATGTAGTTAAAATAATTGGGGATTACGAGTCATAAAAAAATCTTTTAAAAATCTAAATAGATCTACTTATGTAATATATTACTATTATTATAATTTATAATATTCAATATAATTTTTAAATATTTTTAATTTAAATCATATTATTTATATTTGAATAATTAAATATATTATAATAAAATATAATTGACTTATATATATCTTGTACAATCAATATTTAAATGTCAAAATGTGAAACATAAATAACTTAATTCATTAATCTATTAAATTGTTACTCTTTAAATATATATTTGATTACTTTTTAAAAATATTTATATGGAATACTATCATGGTCACTAATTACTATCATAACAACAACCAAAACAAGTTCAAATATTGATTATATTATAAATAAAGATTAACATATTTTTAATTAATTTAATGCTAAGTTTATAATATATCTTTATTCTAAATAAAATTTTATTGTTGAATATTTTGACATTTAAATAAATAATTTAAATTAAAAATTATTTTTTTCACAAAATCTAAAAAAGTTATAATTCTTGATTAATTTTTTTAATAACCGTGAATGCAGTTACTTTTGTTTGTAATAATAATTGAATGAAGTAGATTTTTAAATAATTTAACAAATCATATCAAACTTTTATAACTTTTAAGCCAAAGGTTAAATAAAAATTTATGACATACTACTTACTAAACTTATACCATAAATTTTTTGATAAGTCTTAGTAGATTTTTATAAAATCTTACTTAAAATACCATATTCCCATGTGGTCTCTAATTTTAATTTTAACAAAAGAATTTATATATAAATGTTTAATTAAAGTAGTTTTAAAAAGTGACCATAAATAATAAAATATATTAAACCAAAATATCTTTTATTATTATTAAGTGATATAATTTAAGATAAGAAAAAGAACTTATATCTTTTAACCTGATATCTTGATATCCTTGTTCATTCATTATTTTAAAATTATATTATATTTTTTTTAATTGTTTAAAATTAAAGAAGAAACAATGTTAACAATAATTTTTAAAATATAAATAGATAAAAGTCATGAAGTGTGAATCCCATTAATAAAAGCTGCGCGGAATACGACTATTATTGTGTCATGAATGTATCTATTGCCAAAATTCTAAAATAAAAAAAACAGTCTAAAACAACAGCTTAT
Source organism: Cicer reticulatum (assembly GCA_002896235.1). Lineage (NCBI taxonomy): Eukaryota > Viridiplantae > Streptophyta > Magnoliopsida > Fabales > Fabaceae > Cicer > Cicer reticulatum. Next base: position 5,890 of record PGWS01026640.1, read on the forward strand.
GTGCTACAATAGGGGGGCTCAGCGATTTCATAATCGCCCGCATAAACTAATTAATTTTTGATATTCAATTAAAATTGGGTGATATCCCACTATGGCTGTTATTCTATTCAATTATTCCGACGAGTAAGTACAATGCAAATCAATAATTATAAATATTGTCATAGTATAATGAATAGGCAGTTATGAAATATCCGATTCACCCTTTCCCGGGAGAAGGACTGGTCTTACATTGCTGAACATCACAATTTCCCACACCTTTGTCAATACACACAATTGCCAACGGAAATGGAGCCCACTTATAGGTACAAACGAAACCAGAGGAAGATATCAACTTTGTTCAGTACTTAAATGCTTCTACTAGTTAGCATATTGTCAGCTCATTGAAATTTCAATTTCGGTCTGTCACTATGCAAGTTTCGATCAATCCATTTATTACTACCAGTACATATCAAATTTATTTAAAACAAACTAACCACTCTCCTTCGTTTTAAGATTAATGAATTATTCAAACTTTTTTTTGGCACATAATTAATAATTTAATTTATTATTAAAAATTGATAATGTAATTAATATATTATTTTATATAAAAATAAAATAAATTTACTTTCTATATAAATTTATTAATATAATATTTTAAATGATTTATTAAGTAAAAGTGTTTAAAAAAATAATAAATTGAAAGAAATATATTTAGAAATATATTTAATAGATGCTTTTAATAAATTAAGATCTTGTTTAATGTAATTAAGAATTTTTACAGAATTAAAAAATTAAAATTTGTTATAGAAAATAACTTAAAATTTTTAAATTATTAAACACAAATTCAATAAAATTTTAATTTAAGTTTTATTATTATTTTTTAACAAGTGTTTTTAGGGAGTAATAATATTAACACAAAATAAACATATTAATTTAGTAGTGCTATAAATAAAAATATATTATTGAAAAAAATTAATTAATATTGCTTGAAAAATTGAAATGTTGATTCCTCTTGAAAAAATTATTTTTTTTACATATGAATTATTCACGGTAGAAGAGAGAGAGAGTAGTGAAAAAAGAGAGGAAAAGATGAGATCGTAATCCTTGAGAGGGATATTTGTTTAGTAGAAAAAAGGAAGAGTGACGAAGATTAAGGCGAAAGGGATGAATAATGGTCAAGTGTGTAAGGTTGTAAGATGGAGATGGTATTCTTCATCTCAACAACTTACCTCAGCTGTGTTCATGGGTTCGGTGGTGACCATACTGGGAAGAGGACAGTGATGCCCAATTCCAAGACAAAAACCCGTTTGACTTTGCAACCTTCCTTTGCTACTTCAACAAATGTTAATCCCAATGCACATAATTCACTTACCGGATAATAATATGGCCAACTATGGGAAAAAGCTTGTGTTTTTCTGGTTTTAACCAGTTTCTGTAATCCCATGCACATAACCGACCACCCTAATTTGCTTCCGATAGGAGTCGTGGATAATTTTTCACACACTAAAATTATTATTATTATATAATAAATTTGTAAGTGTTCAAATGAATTAATTTTAATTTATTTATATAGTTGGTCTTTATTGACTCTGGTATATTATTTTGCAATTTGTTAAAAGATAATTTAGAACAAAGTTCTAACAATTAAAAAAATATAAAGAAATAATATTTAATTTTTAAAAAAACAGTATTTAATTATTAAGTGTGCATATACAATTTTTAAGATTTTCTATTTTTTATTTTTTATGTTTGATTGTTTGAAATATGTAAAAGGATATTTGTCAGCATGTATTTATTATTTTGATTTAATTATAGTTTTTGTCTTTGTGGTCTTTATTTTTAAAAGTTAATAATTTTAGTTTTTTTCCTTTAATTTTTTAATTAAAATAAGATAATGTGATATGATTTAAATAACGTGACATATAATACAATGATTTAAAATAATTAACAACAGTTAAATCAGAATAAAACACTGTAAAAATTTAACTTGCAACTTCAGAAATTTTTCATATTTGTAATTTGATAAATGACATGAGAATAATTAATGCATTTATATGATTTTATATCATAAAAATATATGTCAAATCATTAATATATATCAAATCGTCATTTTTTAATACGAAAATTCAAAATGAAGGAACAAATTATTGACTTTTAAAATTATAAAAATTGATAAAAATAAATGGATAAAACTATAATTTAACCTATCATTTTTATTCTTAATATCTATTGTTAATTATACACCCTAAATTTGAGTGAGTGAGAGAAAATGTTTTCCACAATTTCTTTTTTTGTCTAACCAATATCCTTTGCCAATAAATAAAATTTTGAAAAACTAACCCTCTAAATTGAGTGGGAGTATAGAAAATGTCAAATAACTCATATCAATCATTGTTGATCAAATGAATAGTTGCTATATATGTTATAACCAATCGTAGTGATTATGGTGTAATCATTGATGCACTTACCTTACAAACTTCTCATTTTAAAGATACTCAATTTAAAAACAAAATATGGTATTGTAATATTAATTTCATTCATGATGAATCTCATTATGTCTTATCATCACTTATTTCAAAGTCACACTCGTCTATCGAAGTCAAGAAAACATAAATAATACTAAATGGCTATTTTGCTATTCGTAAGCATTTATCCTTGTTTAGAGAAAAATAAGATGTTCGTGAGAGTTCTTATTCACCATGACAACCAGAAAAACAAATGAATAAAGTGATTTCGAATTCAATTGAATCCACCCATCCATAACCGTTGAAGTGAAAGGGTGAAGGAACTTCTCTCGAGCCATTGTGCCGATGAAATCCACGATGGGCTAAATATAACATCCACATGCGACCATCACATAAAAGAAAATTATAAGACAATCAAATTTCCAATATTGAAAATCACTTTCCTACCCTTTCCATGACATTGAAAAAATATTAAAATACTATAAAAGTGACCCAAAAATCTAATCACTAAACAAATGAACAACCATGTTCAAACTAAAAAATGAAAAACGTACCATAAAAATTGAAGGGTACAATAATATAATTTACCAATATATTGAAGTAGGATGTCGAACTTGTAGAAAAATTCAGAGAAAAGATAGAACTTAAGAGAGAATGCACGAACTCGCATACGACTTCATAAAGAAGATAAAACGTCTAAAAACTTGAGAAACTAGGAGAAAGGTACAAGGAAGATAGAGAATATCCCTCCAAAATTTTGAAATGTCTATAATACCAAGTGATGGAATGAAGCAACCCTATAAAGAGATTTGATCCAACGATTAGATGTTGTTCTCAAAAACCACGCGTAAGAGTACTCAAAAGGCATCACCATTTGAATCGTTACATAAATGGAGACCTACACATTAGTTGGAACTCAAATGACAATCTTTTCATGTGTCACATCTCAATGACATAAGAATCGTCGGTTGACACAAATAAGTCAAAACATTTGATAACATTTTTGATAAGAGAACTCGCATAACTCTCATACGAGATATGGTTAAAGAAATATAATTTCACATTCACAATATGAATTCATGGTATTGTTTTTTCGAACTTCTCATTCGAGTGCATAGAAAAAAGGTTTATAATCGAGGAAGATAATATATGTCTTGTCTATCACAACCAATAATTGAAAAAGTCAAGAGTTCGCGAGGTATTTATCCCAATATATGAATTATTGAGACATACCTTGTAATCCTCACAATGAATTGTTGACATTAAACTCGACGTCACAAAATCACCAACTTGTATATAGCAAATAACTTGTGGGCAAATGTTCCATCAAATCGGGCCAATGCTAAATTTGTTAGAAACCATACCCAATAGATCCATTGCGCACACATGTGAAACCTTAAAGGTCTATCACATCCTTGTTGGTCCTAACTCTAATGGTCGAGAACAAACCAAATGTAATTGTTACAAAGTGAGATTTGCGACCATTATAGACGTTACATCATCAATAAAACTAGATAATACACACGACTTCTATCTTATACATATTTTCCAACTCATTTAGATATTGACTTAAGTTTTAGAGTGATCACAAATACCATCACATATCAGAAGAGAAAATACTATCATATTACATATTCTCTTGATTAAACCATTTAGTTGAATTGTCATCATTAATTACTTTTACTATTTTTCTCCGCTAAATTATATATACAAAATCTAAATACACAATAATTTGTACAAATACAATAAATTGGAAAGAAACTCTATCAAATTTATCCATATAATAATTGTGGGCCGGCCTATGGGTCAAGTGTAGAATTAGGAAGCAATCCGAGAGGCTTTTTCGTTGGGGTGGTCTTTTTGGGGTCTCAAAACGGAAATATAGAAAAAATAGACCTAGGTAAAGACAAAGATAAATAGATGGTAGGAACTGAAATAGAAAAAAAGGAAAAAGGAAACATGAAAAGGATCTCTGAATCTCTAATCCATTCTCCTCACCCTCCCTCTCTAACCAACTTCCATGCTCATAAACCATTATATCATCCACCTTACATACACAATTTCTCAACAAATTCAAAAATCAGAAAAACTAAACCCCTTTCAAGTCACCCAAGAGTACAGTGAAAATGGTTAATATGTGGAGAAAAGCATTCTGTACATCCATTTCCAGAGACAAAAACAGGGAATCAAAAGTAGTAATAACCGAGAAAAAACAACATTGCGATAACTCCTCAACCAATCAAAGTCCTAGAATAAGTTCCAAGTTTGGTTTTTTTTCCAATCCATCAACACCACGTTGTCAATCTCAACCTCAACCTCAACTTGAACCTAAACCTTCATCAACCGGTTCCACTACTCTTCGTTGCAGAACCTCCGTTGCAACAACAACCACTCATTCTGTTCCCAATAGTCCAAAACTCCAATGCAGTAGTAACACCAAAACTCCTAAATCATTCTCTTCACCTAACTCACCATCAAGTTTCTCATTTCTCAAATCCACTTTACGCTTATCCAAAGTAAGCATAACATAATTAATTCCCAAATCATATCAATTATCAATCATACTTTATAATTTCAATACTAATAAGAATAATTGATTTATTTATTTTTTGTGTGCAGAGTCGATGTGGAATTGTATGCAGAGTGTGAAGAGTGGGAAAAGAACTGCAATTTTTTACGGCGGAATGCTCCTCACACTTTTCAGCTTTCCTTGCATATCACGCACGTGACGAGAATCCAATACACGTGTGTCCGTTTGTGGTACAAACTGGAAAGGAACTTCCGGTGCTTGCAATCAACAACGAGAAGAAGAACAACAACAAAAATTTCAGAGGAAAACAGAGAAGCGAGGAATTCAAAGTTTACAACGATGACGAACCTCTCATGTCACCAACTTCACTATCTCGTTTCAATCCTATTCCTGAATCGGAAAATGAAACAGAAGATGAAGATGATGAAAACATTGAGTTTCAAGGGTTAATGTGTGAATCCTGTTTAGTGTTTCGTCTTCGCCGGTTGATTAGGAGAATATTGAGGTGTGTTTGTTTCCGGAAATGCTGTTGTTTCTGCTAATAGAAACTACGAGAGTTATGTTGTTGTTTGAAGTTGAAGGCGTTGTCACAGAAAGTTGCGCGGCGGAGCTCCGGTGGATGTTGTTATTGTTCTTGACGTCGGTGGAGCTATGTCAGGGCAAAAGCTTCGTCTTATGAAAAATTCCATGCGACTAGTGATCTCTTCCATGAATCCTACCGATCGTCTCTCAATAGTTGCATTCTCCGGCGGCTCCAAGAGACTATTACCGCTCCGGAGAATGACCGGCGGCGGTCAGAGATCTGCGCGACGCATCGTGGAAGCGCTCGCCGCGATTGATCAATCAAGAGAAGGCGTTGCGGCGAAGAACGACGCTGTGAAGAAAGCGGCGAAGGTCTTAGAAGATCGCCGCGAAGGAATTCCATTGCCTGCATCATTGTTCTCTCCGATATCATTGACTCACGCGCCATGAACGCGTCATTTCAAAAACCCTCTATGGTCTCATCCACGCGCTTTTCTAACTTCGATGTTCCAGTACACGCAGTGCGTTTTCCTGATTCAGGCGAGTGTTTCAACGCGCTTCCAGACGTGACGCTTGCGAAATGCATAAGTAATTTGTTAAACGTGGTGGCTCAGGACGTTACGATTCAGTTAGGTGTTGTTTCACGCTCGCGTCCAGTGGAGATCGCTGCAGTGTACTCACTCGCGGGTCGCCCCGCCCCACTCGAACCGGGTTCAATTACAATAACCGATTTGTACGCTGAAGAAGAGAAAGAATTATTAATGGAGCTAAAAGTACCAGCCGTTTCAGCTGGGTCCCACCACGTTCTAACCGTACTATGTTCTTACCGTGACCCCCTCACTCGTGAGATTTTGAATCCTATTGAACAAGCAATGTTGATTCCACGTCCCCACACCGTACGATCCTCGTCTGAAAAGATCGAAAGGTTGAGAAACCTTCACGTCACTATACGAGCCGTAGCTGAATCTAACCGCCTCGCTGAGCATGGTGATCTCTCTGGAGCTCATTATTTGCTTTCTTCGGCTCGAGCTCTTCTCTTGCAGTCTAGTAAGCCTGTCGAGGAGGAGTATTTGCGCTGGCTTGAAGCTGAGCTTCAGCGACGCAGGCAGGTACAACAGTTGCAGAGTCAAAGACAGAGAAATACTAATAGTCGTGCTGAGGAGAAATTAGAGCCGCTTACGCCGACTTCGGCTTGGAGAGCCGCTGAGAGGCTTGCTAAAGTTGCTATCATGAGAAAGTCTATGAATAGAGTTAGTGATTTACACGGCTTTGAGAATGCAAGATTTTAGAGTTAGAAGAAACTAATTGTAATTGTTATTTTTAATTTTTTTCTACATATAATCTTGTGCATAGGCAAAAGTATTATGAATAGAAAATTTTATGGCTTTGAGAATGCAGATTCTAGAGTTAGAAGAAACTAAAGAGTGTATTAGATTATTATCTTTGTGCATAGTTAAAAACATTAATTGTTCAAATACATAAAAAAGGTCTCATGTTACTTGAGATTCGAAGCTAAAAGTTGTTTAGGACGCTGTATTTGGAAACAAACACACGCGAGTCTTTCTCACATTTTAGTCTCACTACTGTTCTGAGATGTTAAAAAACCACACATTATTCATAAAAATTGAGATTAAAGATTGTTTATAAACAAATATTTTTTTAAAATCGACAAAATTATTAAGACGCATTCAAGATCTAAAGTAAAGGGAGTGAATTTTAAATAATATAAATAACACAAGCCCACTCTTCTTGTGATAATAGCGACAAGAGGTAACAGACGTTGAGGCCCTTTTTCTGTATAGGATTTAGGAAAGGAAGCGATAATGAGTGAATGGCACAGAGTGATCCCACATGAATTTGATTGGGCAGTGAGGCCTTTGTTCTTCTGTTTTGTCTTTAACTCATTCCTCTTATAATTTTCGAAAATCCAAACTCTTTTTATTCAATTAATTCATATCAATCAAACACTATTATTCTGTTCAGGGAATAGATTAATTAATTGAGAATCCTAAGGTGGTTGGCTTTTTTTTTCTTTCTGATAAAAATAATATCAATTAATAATAGCTGCTGTTCAATAGTCTAAATCAACAGAATGTGGAAAAAAAAGGTGCTAGATTAACAGTATTTATTTTTATGTTTGCAGAAGCTAATTAGTTCTACTGAATAGTTTATTATTCTGTTTGGTTAGTGAGATGACGGTTGGATTGCTTCAGTTTTTGTTAGTTTAATAACATTATGTTTAATCATGCTTTAAGAATTTAGGATGGGGGAGTGGCTATATATTTTTTTCTTCTTCTTTCTAATCTTATCCTAAGACAATACATGTGAAATTTCGTTCACTAATCTGGCATTGCATCAATATTATCCTATCATAAGATTAAGATTAACATGTCAGTGAAAGAGGTTGTTCTAGATTTAACCATAGTGTTCTTCTATGGGGGTTGTGCTTCCATGGTGGGCCACAAAACTGCCAAATTGCAAATATGTTGGGAAAAGTAAGATTTGCCAAAAGATACTTCCAAAATGCTAAGATAGTATAGTGACAGAAGTGTGCCAAAAAAACTACCCTCATAATGGTGAATCCCAATGAGGATATTCATCTATTTTTTTAAACGAATATTTATTTTTATATAAAATTTAATGTATTTAGTTGTATCATGTATGAAACAATAATTATAAGAATTATTAGATTTCGAATTAGAGATTTATTTATGTCTAATGATTCTTACAAACATATAATATCCATAGAGGATGAGATTCCTTATGCAAAATTGCAAATAAATTATATGACAATTTGAATTAATCTCACATAACTTCAATGGAAACGCTTTTAATTTCCCGGTATGAATTTGGATTTTTTGTTGGCTTGGTGTCAGTGCCACGTAATAAATACTGTATCCTTTTTTTGTCACAAAGATGGCAAATCATATACATATATAATTAACAAACAATTGTGAGATGGTGTGGTCAAATCATTAAATCTAATGTCTTAGCCATGAGTCGGTAACCAAATTTATGATGGTGACGCTCATGATGAAGGATAATTTGAAAAAAAAATAGTAAACTTTCTCAAAATTTGTACAAACATTTATGGGCATCTACAATACAATTGAAGTGTTAAGTTTGATACCAATTAAAAGTTATATATCAATCCAACGCGATGATCATTGTGTTATTAATTGGACTTTTATTTATTTAAAAAGGATAGGAGTCCACCTTATGAACCGATGTTTCTGAAAAGGTGGAGCTGCATGGGACTCAATATTTGAGACTGGAATTTTTAATAGGAAAACGATAATTAACACCATTGTGCAATATCTGCACGCTTTTTAACCTTAATAATTGAGCAGTACTAGTAGTTAAAAAGGAATTGTACCTAAACATCAGCATCCTTATCTTTAAAACCAAGACATTATTTCACCTTGTTGTCATGACCCTGCCAACATCCCATCATTAGTTATGGCATCCCAATGCTAACAAATTATGGTTCTTAGCTAATATACACAATTTAAATAAAAAAGAACATAATCTCGTATACAACAAAGTAAATTTATTATTTTACTAACTTGAATAAAATAATGGTATTATAATAAAGTTATCTTCATTTGTATATATTATTTGATCATTTGTAAGGTATTAATCAAGTTAGTAACTGAATGTAAAAATAAAATAGTCCTTGAATATTAAGAAATACTACTACATTCCTGAAATTATAACATTACTATCAAATATTTTATTTTTTTTAATTGTTAATATATAAATACATGAATAATTGAATATATGGTTTCTTTAAATTTATTTAACATCAATGTCATTTCAATAATGTTTAACTCATTTATAAAATTTTGTCATAAAGATATTTTATAGGTTAATTAATTTATATTGTGATGAAATTGATGTAAATTCAATGTAAAAAGATAACACAGTAAATTAACATATCAAACTATAATTTTTAATAATTTTATAATATTTATGTTGACTGACATTTTAAAATTTTAAATATATATATTATTATTTAATAAATTTGAAGATTAATTTAACTAACAGTTATAATTTTACGTCGAAATTGTCTATTTACCTATGTATAATAACATAAAAATTAAGATTTATATCACGATTATAACTATAATGCATGAAATCTATAAAAATGTAATCTGTTTGTGAGAATTATTAAAACAATAATTATATCAAAATCAATTAACTTTTATTAGTATATTTCTCTTACGGATATGCTATGTGACATGACACCATTCTCTAAGTCACAAATTTTGTGAAAGCTAGAGAACATATATTTAGCAAGATATGGATCCTATATCAGTATCTGCGTGAATATAGAGAAAAGGATATTGAAGAATTGACAATTAACTTTTTAAGCTATGGAGAGGTCCCTTCCAATAACGTCACAAGTTTAATCTTTTGGCTGACCAGAGGCCGTTTCTTTCTTTCACTTTACTCTTTTTATATAAAAATTTAAAATAAAAAATACTCTGTTTTGTAAATAAAGCAATCTTTGTATTTTCTGAATTTTTCAAAAAAAGTATATTTTATCTATTCTATTATTAGCAAATTTAAAATCTCTTGCAATGTGTAAAATTTAAAAAATATTTTATTATTATTATTAAGCTAAATAGAATCTACGTCCATTAACTAAAATTCAATTAACGTTCAATCTTTTTTTTTTCTTTTCGATTTAGTCATTTATTTTAAGTTTAAGAGACAATTTGATTTTTTATGTTTTAAAATGTCAACAATATTATTATTTTTTTTTTACAAAATATCAAAAATACATCCAATATTTTCAACAAAACTCGATAAGAATTAAATTACATTCAATCATAAATACAATTATCAATGCATACTAAATTTAAATAACTCTGTATTTTCTATCTCCACACATAAATTCAGTGCAAATAAAAAATGCAAAATGAGTTTATTTTAACAAGATTTAAGATTGTGAATTTTGTGAAATCTGCATGTATATTTGGATAGATTATTTTATTGATTTAGTTCAAAAATTTTAAGTAAATTTTCTGTAAAAAATAATAACATCTGTTGATTTTAAAATATAAAAAATAAATTTATTAACTGTAAAATTAAATAAATAATTAAAGTAAAAATACTAGAAACATTTACTATACTTAAATGAAAGAACCCTGTATATTATTAATTCTTATTATTATTAATCTATTCATTCAATTTCTTTCTCTTTCACTTTTGGGAAGCATTGAGGAATTTTCCTTAATTTCCGCCCGACGTTTAGAACCCTTAGGTGGTGCTCATTAGTGTAGGACTAGTATTTTTATTAATATTAAATTTTCTAATATGTAAATCCCAATAATAAAGACACTTTCTTTTTAGCTTCTAATAAGCATAAACGTATTCTCACGAGGATGGTCCCTATAAAGAACAAATGTTGGCATATAATAGGTTGTTTCTTGATGCAAATAATCGAACTTGGTCTTACTTTTGGTTGACAGAAATCATGTTCAGCCCGCCAGATCTAAAAACAAGTTATGAGAACTTAGCTTAAGTTTGCATGAAAAAAATGCTTCTAAATTTTCAAGAGGAGAATTTACATACTGTTATTTGTTACAACTTAAACCACATTTTTCAAGAATTGTCCATTTTGAATTTTGAGACTCAGTTTTTTCTTTAATAAAATATGTCTCTTTGCTTAAAAAAATAATGACAATGTTTATAAGTTAAACCAGAGACATAAGATTCATAAAAATCTCTATTACTACTAAGTCACTTTACAATTTAATATTATTAGCGAGACATTAATTATATATATTAAAGATAAATATCATTGTAGGTATATCTATTTTTATGGAATAATAAAATTTTGGAATGACCGTAGCTTTTCGTTATTGTAACTAAGCTCTAAAAGACTTATAGCTTAGATCGCTACATTGCGTATCAATATTCCAATTTCAAGTTTTGATTTTGAGGAATTTTCCGCATTCAATCACATGTAAGGGCTCATGGTTTTATAAATTTATACCTTTGTCCCTTATTATAAGTTTTTATTGTTTTTGTTTTTCTCTTATTCAGAAAAGTTGACTGAGAAGGTAATATGTTGATTTTATGTGTTAATGCTCCTAAAATAAAATTTGTATTTGAATCTATTAAATTTGACTTTTCAAGATATATATATATTCAAAGGACAAAGGCACTTAATATTAAAAAAAAAATAATTTATATGAGCAATTCTATTCTAGAAATAGTAATTATAACTAAAAAAAGAGTCATATACTACTTTTGATTTTGACGTAGACTATGTTAAATGGTAACAAAGTGTATACAAATAATCAGATGAGAAGCATTTGGTTTTCAATACGGATCATTTTTATGTAAGACTATTCTCAAGTTTTTATGTTGTGCCTTTCTTTTGAAGGTTCTGGTACCAACATAGATTGGGTGCAAGACAATCATATTGAAGAACAACACAAACTCTAAACCCTATCATCCTTTCATTTGTTCAAAGCCCCTAAATTTCAAATCTTAATCTTTTATTTTATTTTTAATCTCTATTGTATAAAATGATTCCAAACTAGATTGTACATATGAATTTAGAGGTGTGATAATATTAACTTTGTATTTTAAAAATCTTGTACGCTCTCAGATTAGTCGACTGAACATGAAATGTAAATTTTAATTTTTAAACATCTAAACTAAATTAGGAGGTGTAAGAAATTCAAAAAATTTAAGAATAGCATATCATATCTCGTAGGGTCAATTCAGATAACACCAATGAATAGTTAGTCCAAAAAAGATAAAATTCAACAAATTAAATTAAATTTTGGAAGCTTAGAGAAGGTATTGGGGTGAGAAGAGGAATCTCTATATAAATTTCAGTTTTCCTCCAGGCTCAGTCCATGATAACTTTTGCCGAAGCCCAATGATAGTTTGGGATTTCAACAACAATCCTGAACATTGTACTTTTAATTAAAAAAATAAATAAAATGTACCCGTACTCTCCTGTATCTCAAAAAACTAAAGGAAGATATCAAATATATTTTCATATATATAAAAGTTTGTTATTTTTTTTATATTTTCATTTTATATTTTCGAAAAAAGAATAATGTAAAGAAATTTAAAAGACTTTTTTTAAGTAAATTTTCTGGTATAAGATTCTAACTGGCGGGAAAACTTGAAGAAAAAAATTCGTTACAGAACATCATTTTCGGAAATTTCTTTTGAAGTTTTTCAGAACTATCGAAAAATTTATTTTAACTTTTTCGAAAAACTTACACTATCGGGAAGTGACATTTTCAGAAGCTACCGAAAAACTTCATTCACAGATTTTTCGGTAGATGT
>PGWS01026646.1:0-22619 GCA_002896235.1 Cicer reticulatum
AACGATTTCCATACAAAACATTCAGTAAACAAGACATTAAGAGATTCCCCATTCTTAATTCTCATTTACTGAAACAATTTTCAAAAACAAACATTAAGTAACCGAGACATTAAGAGATTCCCCATTCTTAACGTCCAGTTAACTTAAACATTTTCCTCAAACGCACATTAAGTAAATCGAGGTATTAAAAGATTCCCCATTTTTAACACTCGTTTAACTCTAATGGTTTTCAAATTCCACAGAAACAAACTCAAATATACTCTCACATTCAATCCATAATTCACACCAAAACACATCAATCAACAAACATCAAGTATGAACACGCCAAATACGACGAACACAAATCAACACAACATAACACCCAAATACATCAGACTTCATTTACTCATAATCATACACAAGTGAGTTAAAATTCATCTTCCACGAAACATTCATCAATATCGTCAAAACCTAACTCTAAGATTTTACCCACAGAACCTTAGATTCATTTTCCCTAAATCAATACATTCAACCCTAACAAATTCCTTTCCACACAACTACAGATAAGTCCCTAAATGCAAACTAAAAGTTTGGAAGGAGCCCTTAACTTAACGTTAGCTTTAACGTGCGTTTCCGGTTCCGCGAGTAAATCCGATAAAATCTCCGTTCGCAACGTCGCTTCCAAATTTAGTTCACTAGCACCGTAGCGTGGTAGTGAGCAACTTTCCCTTCTATCTTTTCACGGAATGAAGCTTAGATCTAGATGAAACGGAGGGGTTTGTGTTTGACGGTTTTGAAATCCCTAACACCGTTTTTCTTCGTTTTCGAACCAACGAGGGAGAGTGAAGTTAAGAAATCCTTAATTCCTATCACTCACCAAGCTGTGGGTTTCTATCTTGAAGAAGGAAGCAAAGAAAAACGAAACTGGACGAGGAGGAATCTTGATCGCAGTGAGTAACAGAGGAGGGAAGATGGACAAATGATTTTCCTTCCTTTCTTTTTCTTTCCTTTGTTTTTCTTTCTTCCTTTTTCCTTCTTTCCTTTTTATATCATTTCCTTTTCCTTTTCCTTCCTTCTAATTTCCTTTTTTTCTTTTTCTCTCCAAACAAACATATATATTATATAATATAAGATATATATATATATAATATATATATATATTATATATATATATATATATATATATATATATAATTATATTTATATATATTATTATTATTATTATTAACAAATATCTCCAAATATCTAGATATTTGTTAAATTACCGTTTCACCCGTAACGCATTAAATTCTCCGTAAAGGATTCATCGCAGTTAATTTAATTTATTTATCGACGAGTAATTCTAATCGGCATCAAAATATCTTTTTGATCATATAAACTCCAACATATTATTATCTTTGGCTAAAAAGCCTCCGAGCCAAAATCCAAAATACACAAAAATACATAAAATACACTTTAAAATTTTGGGTCTTACACTAATAAAAGAAGATGAATTACGAGAGAGAAAAGACAAAGAAAAGGAGATGTAGTGTGAGAGAAACATTGATTTCTTCATGCACGTATTATTCGTTAATAATAATGATGTGAAGTTTGTTGGATAGATGTATAGTGATTGGGGTGGAGATATTGAAACAAGGAAAAGCATGTTAAGGTATGCATTTCATTTGGGTACTAGTGCAATATCATGGTTTTGAAGAAACAACTTATTGTCGTGTTTTCTACAACAAAAGTAGAATATATAGCGGCAACAAGTTGTGTTACTCAAATAATATGGTTGAGAAGAATTTTAGATGTGATGCACTGGAAGCAGAATAGTTCTACAGAGATATTTTGTGACAACAAGTCTGCTATTGCACTATCCAAGAATCCCATTTTTCACGGACAATCCAAGCATATTGATATTCGATTTCACAGGATACGAGAATTAGTTATTGAAAAAGAAGTGGTGATCGAGTATTGTCCCACTGAAGAACAAATTATAAATTTTTTAAAAAAAAAACTTTAAAGACCGAGTTATTTTATAGTTACTGAAAATGCTTTGAATTGATAAATTTAAGAGATTGATTTAAGGGGTTCATGTTGAAAGGTAAACTAAGATAAAATAAAATAATATATGCTAAGATAAACATGATTTGCTGCAAGTGTTGACCACCTAGAGGAATTGAGACTCATGACATGTGATACTGGATCATTTAGAAAGTTATTATTTAAGAAAGAATGACGCACGCCTAATTCGGTGTAACAACAATTTAGTTTTGTTAAGTATGGGTGAGATAGGTCAGGTTAGGCCAAGCTTTGAAAAGCTGAGCCTTGAACCTACGATTAATTTTTTAAGCCTAAGTCTGGCATACGTCTATCTAGGTTTTTTTTTTGGTCTGTGTAGAAGCCTATTTAAAGTCTTTTTGCATTAAACTTTTAAGTCTTTTCATTGAAACAAACACATTTAAACCTAAAAATGATTTTTGGTTTCAAGAATGAGTTTTTCATGAACAAACACATTCATTATTACCTCTCAAACAAACTCGAACATATTTAGTAATAATATAATAATATTTTATCAACTTTGAAACACTTCTAAAAAGACTGCACCTATTTTATGCATTTTTTTACTATTTTTTTTTTTACAAATTCTTATGTATTGTTTTGATTTAAGATTTATTTTTATTTATAAAACCTAAAATTAGAACAATTTCAATGGAGTTTCTAGAAGATTTTTAAGATATTTTACAAATGCTAACTTTACTACAAGAATACAAAGATAAAAGAAAAAAAATAAGATATTGAAGTAGTAAATAATGAAATCTTACATAGTATAATAATCATATAATAATATGAACGATTCAACTTGAAAATATCGGGAGAAAATAAGAACAGAAGCAATATGGAACGACTACCGAATATGGAATGACTATTGAGTGATTACCTAATTGGTAGACTTTAAAATAGGAAATAATATTACTAAAAAATAACATTAATAAATAATATATATATAGATCGTCCATCAGACTTAATAGGCTTTATAGCCTAGTCTGACCTATTTTAATAAATAAGACTTTAAAAATAGTCTGAGTCTGAACTTTTTATTAAACAAATCAGACCATAAAATAGGTCAGGTCATAGACTTCCGACGGACGGCCTAGCCTATTCCCGTCCTAGCCTTAAACCATTAAGAATTCAGT
Organism: Cicer reticulatum; assembly: GCA_002896235.1. Taxonomy (NCBI): domain Eukaryota; kingdom Viridiplantae; phylum Streptophyta; class Magnoliopsida; order Fabales; family Fabaceae; genus Cicer; species Cicer reticulatum. Next base: position 3,159 of record PGWS01026646.1, read on the forward strand.
TCCTTGTATGTTAAGAACCTGAGCCTAGGCACTATTGTAAAATCAATTTTGTGAATAAATTATAAGTGTTGAAAGCAAATTATCTTTGGTTTCAGTTTTTGTGAAGCTTGTGTGTATTATTTATATAATTACATTGACATCATATTATTTTTCTATTTTCTTTTCAATCAATCTTTTGCTTCATTCTTTTTATTTATTTATTTAATTATTATTATTTCATACTCATTTTATCTAATTAATTTTGTGTTAATTTTTCAAAATATTGACAGGAAGTATTATTGCTACAATAAGTACTACATCCATGAATGAGAGAGGGTAAGAAGTGAGTTAGAGAAGTTTGTGAAACAAATGTAATAATTTATCATCATCTGTTTCTTTTTTTCCTTGACAAATCTTGTTTTTTTTTCTTTTTTGCTTAATATATGCAAGACTTCATCTACTTGAGACATTTTTTGCAATGTTTCATTTTCAACAAAGAAAAAATGAGTATTCAAGTGTCTAAATCTTTCATATTTTTGTATTGTTTTTTCATTCATTTACAAAAGATGTATGTTTATAGATTTGCATTATTAATCAAAATACTTTGTTTAACAAAAAATTATTAATCAAAATACTTTGTTTAATAAAAATTAATGTGTAAATACATCGCATAGTAAATTTGACCTCCCAATTAGAATGACACCCCCAAAAACAAAACATATCATTTGCAGCATAATAATTATTTATGCTTTTGGTATGTTACATTTGAGCAAATATTGATTTTAGTCCTTTGAAAAGAAAAAAAATTAGATCTTGTCCCTGTAATTTAATTTTCTTGTTATTTTAGTTCTTGATGCCACTTCCTCATTCGAGTTAGATGATATGATAAGCTTACATGACATGTCATATCATAATTTAGTACCACATGATATAAAGTTGTCATATCATCAATGTCACATCAGCATTCAATAAGTAACTGTTATGCGACAAAGATAAAAACAAAACAACTATAAATTATATGGATCAAAATTAAAAACAACTATAAATTATAGGAACCAAAACAATAATTTACACACAAAAATTTATTTTTTTTACTTTGGCTCTTTTATCTTATATAAATATTATATTTAAGTTTGAACATAGCTTCAATAATTAAACATTGTCAATATCATCATCTTTCTACATCATATTACTTAAACCACTTAAATAAAACTAAACACAAATAATTAATAGTTATTCTTCAACATCCTTAGGCACTAAGTGCATAAGATATCAAAATACAAACATAACAATTTATAAGCATTCTAAGGGAAATAGCACTTATTAAACATCATATCAAATAAGCTGCCTAAGTTTATATGATTTGAATTTTTATCAAAGTTTTCCTCATTCTTTCCCTTGTTCTCTTTGGTAAACCAATTTGCTTAACTTTAGGTTTTTTCACATTCTTAGTAGCATTTGCAGCAGAGGCATGGACAACATTAAGAATAACATTAGCAGTATTTAGTAGGAACAACACTAAGAATAACTTTCATATTTCAGAAACTAACAAAGTATCTAACAGCAAAGGTTTACGTAGAAACTATTTTAATTGATATTTTTACAATTTTGATATGTATTTTGCAATTCACAAAATTTAGAAACTAATTTATTCTTAAAATTTCAATGAAACAAATTGCCATTTACTCAATTTCTTTTCATTATTCATTTCAATTTCTCTCTCTCAGCCACACCCTATTTCTTTCTTCTCTCTTCTACTCCTTTTATTTTCTTCTTTTTTCTCCGACAAACCACCACCATTGTTCACTTTTCAAGTGTCGACACCACCTTTATCCAAAAACAAAATCATATATTCTTTATCTACTCATTTATTCTCTATCATCAAATATATTTCAAAAAGTTATCACGAAATGGCACTTTTTTAGAGATGATTTTTTCAACATCTTTATGTTTTAGCATAAATCAACAACCTCTATTGTATTGGCCTTCATTTATTCTAAACAACTCTTTAAAAACATGTTCAGAACCCTTCACTATAAAAAAAATTCAAATTTTCATATCCAAAATTTACGAGGAAAAGGAGATTTCGCACAAAACAATAACATTTATGAGGGATTTTTCATAAAAAATCCTTATTTAGTAAAAATATATTTAATATGCAGAATACGAAACATACTATTTTCGAGGAACTTGTTTTTTTGCAAAATTTAAAAACAAGATTCGTGCACAATTCCAAGGACTTAAGTACTCGCAAATATTAAATATGAAGTTGCTTATTTACTTATTATTTTGTAATTTATTTCAAATAATTAATAATTTATTTTAATAATTATTTTGAATTTAAACATTTTAAAAATGAATATACACATATTTTGACGAACTACTATAATATCTAAAAAAACATAAAACAAACAATTTAGACAAAAGTATTTAACATATAACACTTCAAATATTTCATTATTTATGATTTTTTTAAATCACCCAAGGGTAGTTTTGGTGGTCTTTTTATAATAATTTAATAAAATTAGCATTCAAAATTATAAAAATATGACAATTAGTTAGAAAATTTATTCTAATTAATAAGTAATTATTGCCTTATAATAAAGGTCATCTTTGTCATTTGGTATATATAATATATTCATATATCTTAATTTACAGTATACAAATAAAAGAGAATTATTTGGTTACTTGTGATGTCAAAAAATATTTATTTTAATAGTGTCAATGAATGATATTTTAAATACACAATTTATTGTAAGTTATCTTACTTAGTATATTTTTCTTACATATAAATAACTAAAACATATAAATTAATAAGCATTTTGAATAAAACAATAAATACTAATATCAGTAATTAAATTCACAATGATAATTTTGTTATTTAAATATGATATATATTATATCATGTCATGATATGTGTACCAAATACATAAAAAAAATAAAATGCTATTATTTTGTTGATTATTATGTGTTAATACACATAATATGATAATATTTATCTTATCATGATCTTACCATATCATATCACATCTTTATCTAATTTTATATTATATGATGTATCTTGGCATTAAATCCACCATTAAACTACCTACCTTCATCAATTGCAGCCGATGAACTAAATTTGACATAAATTAGTTGCAATTCGTACTAGAAATTAAGCAAAGAAGGAATGAAGATGCAAATAAGAACATTGATAGGAGGTGAGCTGGCAGACCAAGTACAAATTTTCCATACCAAAATGTATCATGACATGACAATGTCCACGCGAGTTAATTTAGAAACAATTATGAACATTGGATTAAATAAAATAGAAGATTGAGATTTGGTGTCAAAACTAAATGTCAAGGAATTCTTTACGCATATTAAAATATATAATTAACTTATTCTCTCATAAATATATTTATAATTTATTTACATCAATTTTTGTATTGAATTTACATAATTGAATATATAGAAAAGTGATATATTATATATATATAGTATATATATATAGGTATATATATTATATATATATTATATATATATATATATATATATATATATATATATATATATTATATATATATGTTAATTTGAGTTTTAAAAAACTATTTAAAAATCACAATTTATGTTACCTAAGATATTATGGGGTTGAGTCGCGGACTAGGCTGCTCTCTTTAAGAGGTTTCGCGACACTGTCCAAATTGTGCAAAACAGACTATCAAACACGAAATTCCCAAGATAAAACAACTCAGATTCACTATATTGGAGTTCTACTGCGCTGTAGAAAACCGTTCTAGAATTACACCCTCAATATGACAGTTAAAGCCACTCTCAATATGACGATTAAAGTCACTCTCAAAATGGTACCATGACCATTCATAACTATGACATAATTGAAGTAACAATGTCGATTTACAAGAAAGGGGGATTTGAATTGTAAATGAACCTTTTGAAAATTCCTGTTAAAAACTTAAAAAAATAACTCAAGATTGATCCTGGTTGTGAAAACATAAAACGGAGAACGTTCTTGGTTTTAAGTAGAAAACGGAGAACGATCTTGGTTAGTTAAAATTAGTAATTATGTTTAAGTTTTTTAACCTGTTAATTAATCAAACTGAAAGTAAATAGATAAGGGATGAAATACCACACATCGATATCCTGGTTCACCTAACTTGGGTAACGTCCAGTCCTTACAACTGTGAGATTTTCCACTAAGTGGTTAAAACAGAGAGCCTTCTTGATTTTACAGCACTCAGCACAGATCTACCCTGATCTGTTTGAAGCCTTATTCCTTTCCACCTAGAAAGCGAATACAATACATATCTATCTTGATAGGATTCGTTACAATCTAATCAAAATATAATTAAACTCTTATAGTTTGAGTTTTTACAATAATGATGATATTGTTTTGATAGAATCTGAGATGTCTCAACTCTTGTTTGAGATTTTATTCTTTACAAATAAATCAGTAGTAGCGGCACAATATAGTGTAAAGATTCAGAACTGCTTCTTCTTTGTGGAAAAGAGAATTTCAAGTATGTGAATGTGAATGATTTGTGGTAATTAACATCACTTGATTTTCTGCCTTAATCCTGGATATTAGCCTTCCTTTTATAGGTGTTTAGAAGCATTTAATGATGGTCAAAAGAGTTGTTGGTAGTGCTCTGTCAGTTTTGACCAAAACCAATATATCGAATTAAAATAATTCAGCCTTTTGAATGATTTGAATCTGTTTTAACTAAGTCTATTACAGCCTTGCTTTAAACCTTTTATCTTCTAGTTTAAATGTCTTTGACGCTTCTCACTTAATCGTTGATGATACAACTTCGATCTAGAGCTTTGAATCTGGCCAAAATAGTTTGGAGAATGATTAAAACCTTTGTAGAAGTAAGAGGATTACTGTTGGAATTTGCAGAAAACGGAGATTAATTATCAATTTGGTTTTGGCAGTTTGATCTTTCTGGAGATTTGATAATCAATCTGAAGTTCCTGTTTTGATCATTGTGGATGTCTTTGTAATATCTTTGAACAGATCAAGATTGATTGAACTTTTCTTGACAGTCTTGCTGAAAGAGTTTCCAAACTTTTTTAACTGGTCTGTTTCGAGTCCTTTTATTTTAATGATTCAAGGACCTTCTTTTACTGGTATGAACCTATTTGTTCCTTGCCATGTACTGATGATCTTAGTATAAAATTCAGAGGTAAAAGCTTCGTTGAAATAGTGGAGATTGATTGGTCAAGATGCTGTGACGATCAATCTTGAACCTGGAGATCATTCTCCATTTTGTCCAGAATGTTCTTGTTGATTTTGTTTGTTCATTTTTTCTTTGCTATGCTTGATTCCTATCTTTGAATTAATTCACTCAAAAGCACAAGTTAAATTAACATAACATTTTAGAATCATAATTAACATCTTTAATTAACCTTTGTTTATTTTCATCAAAACTTTAATTTGAGAGTTTGTTTCAACAATCTCCCCCTTTTTGATGATGACAAACATGTTAATTTAGATTTTAATTTTGATTCTCATATCCAGTCTAAAGAGCTTAAGAGCCCCCCCTCAATTAATGCAGTAAGTGATTTTGACAGAATTTTAAACAAGCATATAATTTTGACAAAGTTGTTTTCATTAATTCAAAATAGATACATAACATCAGTTTGCTTTTAAGCATATGTAGAGAATCCTAGATAAAAAAAGATTCTAAAAATATATTAAAAACTAACTTAATTCTCCCTCTTTGTCATATAAAAAGGTAAGGGGAAAAGCAACTAAGATGCGAGAGACAAAGATGATCCTTCAAATGAGGAGGATTTTCCTTGGTTAGGAACTTGTGGAGGAGGAATAGGAAGAAGTAGAGGTGGTGTGATTCCCAGCTTGGGAGTGAATTGTTTTGTGAACCAAGTTCTCAACTAATTAGTCTCATGATCTTGCTGAAGATGTTGTGCCATTATGGTCTGAAGAGCAGCCATAATATCTGAGTTTGAAGGTTCAGCCATGCGAGGATGAGTATGAATGTAGTAGTTGGTTGAGAGGTGGCAGCAACAACAGTGTTGGATGGAATGGTGGAACCGGAGATGGAGGGAACAGTTCCAAAGGAGGTAGCCGAGGACGGGAGAGGTCATATGGTGTGGATGGTTTACCAAATGAGCCAGCAGCTTCTGGAAAGTTTAAAAATTGGCTAATACCAAAAATGGAGAAACTTGTTTTTTATGGGACACAAAAAAGTGGTGACATGACACTTATATGTGGATTGGGCAGTAGTGTTCCAAAGTCATGAGTGGAGAGTGAAGGATTTGAGAAATATGAGAGGGAAAATCAGTGGAAGGATAAGGTGGGTGGTTGAGGAAAAACAGAGAATGTTGATGAAGGTGGAATTTTGTCTGGAGAACGTTCTCGGTTTTTGTGGAGAATGTTATGGAGAACGTTCTCGGTTTGATGGAGAATGTTCTGGGGCAGTTTCTGGAACTGCATCTCATGATTGATCAGATTTTGGAGGTGAGAAAGGAATAGAGATGGGGACAGTTCTTCGTCTTGCAGAACGTTTTCTTTTCAAGGAGGTTGGGAAGGATGATGTAGTGGTGGTTGGTTGTGTAGATAGTGTTTTGCACATATGGAGAGGTTTTTTGTGGAAAATTTGGAGATTTTAATGAGTGATTTTTCATTGGTGAGGGGAATTCTAAAATGCCCTAAATATCTTAGTTAATATCAATTCCATAAGAACAATATTTTTCTTATAGTCTTTCGTGGCAGCATAGATCATGTGTTGAATGATCACATGAGGAAGATTAAGACGTTTAAAGTTGAAGAGGTGATAGATGAGTAAGGCGTCATTGCCAGAAACATACTCATGACTTCCACTGCAAGGAATGAGAGTATGTTGGCTCATTATGTTGAAGACCTTTGGAAGGGGTTTGAGATATGTGGAGAGGTAACATGTGGATCCTTCTTCCAAATAATTCCGAGAAGACCTCAGTCACTTTTAGATTCATAGCTGAGTACCATTGATTTCCAAAAACAGAAGGTCCTTTTGTAGGCAGTTGAATGATGGAAGCCAAGATGTCTGGAGTTAACTTGATCTCAATTCCCTTAATGGTGGAGATGATAAGGGATTTATCAGAGAAATTTTTGGTATTGCAGTAGAAAGCTCTTACAATGTCTGGATAATAAGACTCATATGTTTTGTAAGAATGATGTCCATCCTAGAGCATCAGTTATGATGTTGAACTTCATTTCCATCAATTATCAGTTTATCAAAGATAAAAACTCTTCCTATTCCAATAGGGCGTTGAACCCATTTGTCTTTGAAATTCTTTGAGTATTTTGGTGAAATGAGAGGGAGTGTGTCTGGTTTGGATGGAAATTTTTTAGTATGTCGAGATGATTGATATGAGTTAGATGTGGGGTGAAGACGTAGTGGGAGAATGTTTGGATTTTGTTGAGGGGGAAAGTGTTTGATTTGGAGAAGAATGTTCTCGAGGATGTGATGGTTGAGCATGAGAGCGTTTTGGGTGTGGAGAATGTTCTTTTTGTGGAGAGCGCAAAAGGATACGTACTGGAGAACATTCTTGATTTGGGATAGGGGAACATTGTGGAGATGGAGACTATTCTAGAGAAGTTGTTTCAGTGAGTTTTAGATTTTTTTTGGGTGCATGCATTTTCTTTCTTTGGGGATTTTTGAGTTTGTTTCTGGCTATGAATTGGGCGATGGTCATGGTGGTTTTAGTTTTCGTGGTCTTTTTGGATTGAGTTGAAGGTTGAGATGATTTTGGAAGAGAGGAAAATATTTCTTTGATCAATCTCCTTTTTTGATTTGGAGGAGTTTATTGAGAGGGTTCAGAAAAGAATGAAGATTTTGAAGGAGTGATGGGTTTGGGTTGTGCTTTTTCTTTAACAGTTGTGGGAGGAGGAGTTTCAGGCGAGTCATCAGTCTCAGAATCGGAGATTATGAAGTAAAAGGGTTTTTCTATTTTGGCTTTGGAAGTTCCAATGTTAGATTGAACTCTCATGGAGCGTCTTTTTGGTATCATAGGTTTTCTTAGATGAGGAGGATCTTGAGCAATATTAGGAGGAGGACATGTGTATAGTGGTGGAAGAACAGTGGATAGGGGATATTGGGATTGATAGGAAGATTATTAGGGTTAGTTTCAGGGGATGATGAGAGATAGTAAAGAAAATGAGGTATCATAGGAGATGTGTGGTGGAGGTGGTGGTGGTGGTGGAGAAGGTGAGCGTTGAAATGAATCAGATGATGGGGATGATGAAGATGGTGAACAGGGATATGCGTTCTTTCTTACAAATTGTTTTGTGCGTGCCATGGCTTGGGAGTTGAGAAGTCTGACTAAGAGAGATTGGAGGAAGAAGATGAGAAGTTTGAGGGTTTTGTTTGCTGTTTTTTAGGAAAAAGAAGATGGAGTGGTTGAGAAATTTGTCAAAAACGTGAGAGAAAGACAATGGTTATCTTGGGAAGGATGAGAGAATTTTGGGGGCAGGAGTGATGTGTCAGTTTTCTTTTACGGGTAAAGAGACACATGCATTAAATGCCAAGATTATTCCTTTTTGGTATGAGAGGAAAAGTGATGACTCAAAGGAGAATGTTGGTTGTCAAAACGGAGACTGATATCTGAAAAACGGAGATTGATAAATGTTCTCCGTTTTTTCTGCAGAAGCAGATTTTACCCAGAATTTTTTGGATTTTTTGTGATTTTCAGTTTCTCTTTGATCAAATTGAAACTATCATCGACAAGAGGCTTAGTGAAGATGTCAGCAAGTTGATTTTGAGTATCAACAAATATTAATTCGATTTCTTTCTTATTGACATGATCACGAATGAAATGATGTTTTATTTCAATATGTTTTGATATAGAGTGTTGTATTGGATGTTTAGACAGATTTATAGTACTGGTATTATCACAATAAATTGGAATACTGGAATGGCTTACTAAGTAGTCTTCGAGTTGATTTTTAATCCATAGAACTGGTGAGCAGCAGTTTGCTGCTGAGACATATTCAGCTTCAGTTGTTGATAAGGCTATAGTGTTTTGTTTTCTGCAAGACCATCTTATCAGTGCTTCACCTAAGAACTGACATGATCCACTTGTGTTTTTTCTTTCAATTTTATCTCCAGCATAATCAGCATCACAATATGCTATAAGATCAAAATGCGAACCTTTTCTATACCAAAGACCAAGATTAGTGGTTCCAACAAGATATCTAAATAATCGTTTTACTACTGTCAAATGAGATTCTTTTGGTACTGATTGAAATCGAGCGCATAATTCCACAGCAAATACTATATCAGGCCTACTAGTAGTTAAATAAAGCAAAGAACCAACCATTCCTCTATATTCTTTTTCAAAAACATAATTGCCATTTTCATCTTTCTCTAAAGAAGAAGATGGATGCATGGGAGTGGTCGTGATCTTTGATTCATTCATTTTATAATTGACCAGCAGATCTTTAATGTATTTTTCTTGACAAATAAAGATGCCATTGTCATATTGTTTAATTTGTAAACCAAGAAAATACCTTAATTCTCCCACATACTCATTTCAAATTCACTTTGCATAAGTTTTGAGAAACCTTCACACATTTTTTCATTTGTTGATCCAAAGATGATATCATCAACATATACTTGAACAATAAGTAAGTCATTCTTTTATGTTTTCTTAAATAATGTAGTGTCGATTTTTCCTTTTAAGAATCCATTTTTGATTAAGAATGAACTTAATCGTTCATACCAGGCTCTTGGTGCTTGTTTTAAGCCATATAGATCTTTGGTAAGTTTGAAAAAGTGAATTGGTTTTGATTGATTTTCGAAACCTGGGGGTGTTTCACATAAACTTGCTCATTTAAGAATCCATTTAAAAATGCACTTTTAACATCCATTTGAAATAATTTAATAAGCTTATGAGATGCATATGCAAGAAGTATACGAATAGCTTCTAACCTTGCAACTGGGGCAAAGGTTTCATCATAATCTATACCTTCTTGTTGATTGTAGCCTTGAGCTACTAATCTTTCTTTATTCCTGATAACCTTACCTTCTTCATCTAGTTTATTTCTGAAGACTCATCGTGTACCAATGATTGTTTGATCTAATGGATCAAGTACCAATGTCCAGACTTCATTTTTTTCAAACTGCAGTAGTTCTTCCTTCATGGCATCTATCCAAGATTGATCAATGATGACTTCCTTAATTAATTTTGGTTCAATTTGGGATATTATTGCCATGTTGTTTTCATCATTCTTGAATGATTTTCTTGTTTGAATCCCATCATTCGTGTCTCCAATAATTTGTGTTTGAGGATGATCTTCAATCGTTCTCCAACTTTTTGGTGGAGAATAAAACGGAGATTGCTTATCAATCTATGTTTTCTGCAAACTATTTTGCTGCTGTAACTCGATTGGAGTTTCTTCTTCCTCATCCTTTTTACTTAAATCTAAGTCATCATACTCATCAAATAATATGTGCATACTTATTTCTACAACATTAGTTTTTAGATTAAATACTTTTTATCCTTTAGAATCAGTTGAATAACCAAGAAAGATTGTTTGATCAGATTTTGCATCAAATTTTCCAATTATATATTTGTTGTTTAAAATATAACAATAACAACCAAAAATATGAAAGTAAGAAATGTTTGGTTTTCTATTTTTCTAGATTTCATATGGTGTTTTGTTGATGATCTTTCTTATGGATACACGGTTTAGGATATAGCAAGCTGTGTTTATGCCTTCAACCCAAAAATACCTTTCAACATTGGATTCTTCTAAGATGGTTCTTGCCATTTCTAGTAATGTTCTATTTTTTTTCGTTCAACAACTCCATTTTGCTATGGAGTTCTTGCACATGAAAGATTATGAGAAATGTCAAGTTCATCAAAGAAGGTTTTAAAGGAAGTATTTATGAATTCTCCTCCATTATCACTTCTTACAGAAATGATGTTGGATTCTTTTTCATTTTGTACTTTCTTGCAAAATATTTTAAATGCGTCAAATGCATCGTCTTTTTGTTTTAAAAATAGCACCTAAGTAAATCTTGAGAAATCATCAACAATAACAAAACCATATTTCATTCCTCCTAGACATGTTGTTTTGACTGGCCCAAAGAGATCTATGTGAAGTAATTCAAGAGTTCAGTTTGTGGTTAAAAAATCTTTTGAATGAAAGCTACTCTTAACTTATTTTCCTTTTGCATATGTTTCACATATTTGATCTTTTTCAAAATTGAGTTTTGGTAATCCTCTAACAAGATCTATTTTTGAGATTTTTGAGATTGTTTTCATATTAATATGTCCAGCTCTTTTATGCCATATCCATTTGTCTTTATTGATTGATATAAAACATGATTCGTCAGGTAGTTCTTCAAGATACAAAACATATAAATTTTTCTTTCGATTTCCAGAAAAACAAAGTTTCTCCAGTTTCAGTTTTTCTGATTTCACCTACTTTGGGTTTGAAAATAACTTCACATCCATTTTCACATAGCTGACTTATGCTTAACAGATTGTGTTTTAAACCTTCAACATATTGAACATCAGTTATTTGAGCAAAGTTTGTCTTAGCAATGGTTCCTCTACCTTTAATTTGAGCTTGGTTGTTATTTCCAAAAGTAACCGATCCTCCATCCTTTCTTGATGAATGTTAGAAAGCAGTCTTTATCTCCTGTCATGTGTCTTGAACAGCCACTGTCCAAGAACCAAGGCTTTCTCTTTATATTTGGAAAACCAACCTGCATACGACGTTAGTTTAGCCTTAGGTACCCACATTGTTTGGGTCCTTGGGAGTTAGTTTTAAAATTTTATTTCTTTTTAAAATGACACATCGTTTTTCCATGAATGTTTTTGAAACAAACTGAACATTTAACTGTTGATTTTGGAATTGATTTGATACTCTGTTTTTTAAAAGATTGTAAACTTGATTTAGAGACAATTTCAGATCGTTCGCCTTTTCTCAATTTTTCTGAAAAAGGTTCAACTTTCGTTTTGAAACTTTCTTCGTTTTGAAAACAGTTTGGAGAATGTTCTCCTTTTTCCAGTTTTTCTAATACTGTCTGGGCAGAACGATCTCCCTTTTTAATCAAACTCTTGCTTTTAATATTTTCATCTCTTTTTCTTAAATAGCAAGCAAATTCCATATGTCCAAGTTTTTTACAATATGAGCATCTAGTTTTACATTTTTCTTCCCATTTTTCTAGTACAATTTTTTTTTCATACAACTTTGTTTTTTGAGTTTGATTAAAACCAAGACCAGCTTTATCAAAGATTTCTATTTGAGATCCCATAATTTTTTGAAAAGTTTCAGTGGCTTTAATGAAATTTAACAAATCAGTTTTGAGAAGTTCATTTTCATTTTTAAGGAGAATGTTCTCTGTTTTCAGCGGATAACGTTCTTAACCTTCTTGTTTTTCAAAATTTTGTTTCTGCGTTTCTTTTAATTCTTGAATGATGTTTTTGAGCATATTATTCCTAACTTGAATTTTTTTCTTTTCTTCTTTTTCTTTATGAAATTATTCTTTTAAGAAACTACATTTTTAAATAAGGAGATTTGAATCATTTAACAAGTTATCAAATTATTTTCCCATTTGCTCACATAAATAACATGGTACAGAATTTATTACCTTATCTTCCTCTGTTTTTTCCATTTAGCATATGTTAGCTTCCTCATCTTCTTCAGCTTCTGATTCTTCTAAATCCTCCCATGTTGCCATCATTGATTTCTTCTTAAAAGGAAATCTCTTTGGTGGATTCTTGTTTAAAGGACACTCTGCTTTGTAATGTCCTAATTTGTTACATCCAAAGCATGTGACTTGGCTTTTGTCTACTTCTGTTTTGGGATTTTTTTTTTGAAATCCCTTTATGATTTGATATGTTCTTCTTATCATTATATGTATTCTTTTGGTGAGAAGAGCAATTTCATCAGCTTCTTTTTGTTCGTTTTCTTCTAGGTCTTCCTCTATTTGTACTGTGATTTTTCTTGAGATGCTTTTAGTGCTATTGCTTTTCCCTTCTTGATTGGTTTTTCTTCTTGTAGCAGTACTTCATATGCTCTTAAAGTTTCAATTAATTCTTCCAGAGGAAGTGATTCAAGATTCTTGGCTTGGTTTATAGTTGTTACCATTGGTCTCCATATGATTGGAAGACACCGAATGATTTTTCTTACTCTTTCTTGAACTGTGTAAGCTTTGTCAAGAGAACGCATTTCATTTACTATTGTTGTGAACCTTGAGTACATTTCATCAATAGTTTCTCGTTCTTGCATTTTGAAAAGTTCGAATTTCCTTATGCCAATATCTATCCTTGTTTCTTTGACATGGCTTGTTCCTTCATGATGAGTTTGTAGCGTATCCCAAACTTCTTTTGCAGTTGTGCATTCATCTACTCTTTCAATTTTTTCCCTGCTTAAGGCACATGATAAAAATAACTGAGCTTTAGAATTTAGAAGTACCTTAATTTTATCATCAACTGTCCAGTTTGCTTCTTTCTTCATAGCAGAGTTTGAGTCATCTTGATCAACCCTTGGTATGAAATATCCATCTGTAATGATGCGCCACATCCCTGAATCTTGAGATTTTAGAAACAGCTGCATCTTATTTTTCCAGAAATAGTAATCAGTTCCATCAAAGAATGGTGGTCTGTTCGAAGATCCTTCTTCAACAATGTATTTGGCTTTCGACATTTTTTCTTCTAGATCTTTGCTCTAGCACTTGTTAGGTGTTTTTTAATCTTTCTAGAGATCGAGCTCTGATGCCAATTGAAGTAACAATGTTGATTTACAAGAGAGAGGGGTTTGAATTGTAAATGCACCTTTTAAAAATTCCTGTTAAAAACTTAAGAAAATAACTCAAGATTGATCCTGGTTGTGAAAACAGAAAACGGAGAACATTATTGGTTTTAACTAGAAAACGGAGAACGATCTTGGTTAGTTAAAATTAGTAATTCTGTTTAAGTTTTTTAACCTGTTAATTAATCAAACTGAAAGTAAATAGATAAGGGAAGAGATACAACGCAGCGATATATCCTAGTTCACCCAACTTGGGTTACGTACAGTCCTCACAACTGTGAGATTTTCCACTAAGTGTTTAAAACGAAGAGCCTTCTTGATTTTACAGCACTCAGCACAAATCTACCCTGATCTGTTTCAAGCCCTATTTCTTTCCACCCAAAAAGCGAATACAATACCTATCTATCTTGATAAGATTCGTTACAATCTAATCAAACTATAATTAAACTCTTATAATGTTAGTTTTTACAATAGTGATGATATTATTTTGATAGAATCTGAGATGTCTCAACTCTAGTTTGAGATTTGATTATTTACAAAGAAATCAGTAGTAACAGCACAGTATGGTGTAAAGATTCAGAACTGCTTCTTCTTTGGGAATTTCAAGTATGTGAATGTGAATGATTTGTGGTAATTAACAACACTTGATTTTCTGCCTTAATCCTGGATATTGGCCTTCCTTTTATAGGTGTTTAGAAGCATTTAATGATTGTCAAAAGAGCTGTTGGTAGTGCTCTGTCAGTTTTGATCAAAACCAATATATCGAATTAAAATAATTCAGCCTTTTGAATGATTAGAATTTGTTTTAACTGAGTTTGTTACAACCTTGCTTTAAACCTTTTGTCTTCTAGTTTAAATGTCTTTGACGCTTTTCACTTAATCATAGATGATACAGCTTCAATCTGGAGCTTTGAATCTAGCCAAAATAGTTTTTGAGAATGATTAAAAACCTTTGTAGAAGTAAGAGGATCAATTGCTGGAATTTCTGAGCAGAAAACGGAGATTGATCATCAATCTGGTTTTGGCAGTTTGATCTTTCTGGAATTTGATGATCAATCTGAAGTTCATGTTTTTATCATTCTACATGTCTTTGTAATGTCTTTGAACATATCAAGATTGATTGAACTTTCTTGACAATATGGCTGAAGAGTTTCCAAACTGTTTTAACTTACCTATTTCGAGTCCTTTTATTTTAATGATTCAAGAACCTTCTTTTACTGGGACGAACCTATTTGTTCCTTGCCATGTACTGATGATCTTAGATAAAATTCAGAGGAAAAAGCTTCGTTGAAATAGTGGAGATTGGTTTGTCAAGATGTTGTGACGATCAGTCTTGAACCTGGACATCATTCTCCATTTTGTCTAGAATGTTCTTGTTGCTTTGTTTATTCAGTTTTTCTTTGCTATGCTTGATTCCTATCTTTGAATTAATTCACTCAAAAGCACAAGTTAAATTAACATAACATTTTAGAATCATAATTAACATCTTTAATTAACCTTTGTTATTTTCATCAAAATTTTAATTGAGAGTTGTTTCAACAATAATAACAAACACTCTAAAAACCGAAGGGAATACAACATATCAACCACTCTAAAAACCGAAGGGACTATGAGATAACAAACACTCTAAAAACCGAAGGGACTACGGCATAACAACCGCTCTAAAAACCGAAGGAACAACGGTACAAAACCGCTCATAAATATTGAAGGGATATAAAGAAAGGATAGAAGTGGCTCGAAAATTAGGCGGGCAGAATATAAAAGGGAGAAAAAAGAAAGTTGAGAAATGCATCCAACTTTGGTGTGTTTTTCCCACTAGTTTAAAACTCATTATATATTGATGGAAGCAAATTGACATATGTTTTCTAACCAATGTGGGACTTTAATATTTACAAAGTTGAAAAACTACTCAAAATATGAGAGTTTTCCAATGTGGGATTTCAAAAAAAAAGTTATTTCCAATGTGGACTTGAATTTTGAAAAACATGTTTCTTTCCATTTAAATTTACAAAAAAATATTTCTTTCCAACGTGGGCTTCAACAAATTTTAAATGCACACAATAAACATACTTATGTTCCAACAATCCTCCACTTGAATTTAAAAAAATGTTTCTGAAATAGCATCAAATGTTTCTATAAGATCGTGCATAAACAACGGTGTCTCTTGACTTGAACCTTTGCATAGTGAGTAAGACTCAGATTCAACAAGAGTGACTCATAGTATTGAACTCTATATCTGACATCAAATCCACACACAACATCTTCATAAGGTGTATTCTCAAAAGCACGTGCATTAATGGTCCTGCACGTGTATCCCAAAATAGTGAACGCTCTAGGAATTATGTCTCGAAATTCCATAGGAAGCGGTCCCACTTCCACATTCACATAGGTGAGTTTTATCAAGAGTAATCATGTAGCTAGGTACTCCACTCCACATAGAGTATATATCTCATTAAGAGTTTCTATTATCTCATCCTATCATTGCTTTAGGAATCATGCTTCTCTGATTTATAATAGCATGTTCATCTTATATCACTTCACGACTCTTTATTACCCATTGAACCTAATTCTTGGGATCTCCAGTCTTTTAGGTCGGTACCATCATGAGTGACTCTATAGACATTAGTCTCATCCTTTTTGGATGTATTTTATGACTTTCTCTATAGCTAATCCTTCTGTCAAAGGATTTGCTAAATTCTCATCAATGCATACATGATCCACTATAACAACTCATTTAGAAAATAACTTTCTAACATTGTTGTGCTTACGACGAATTTGTCGTCTCTTATCATTGTAATAACGATTCTCAATCTTCGCAATAGTCGCAGTACTATCACAGTGGATCAACACAACTGTCATAGGTTTTTCCCATATAGGGATCTCAACTTGCAAACATCTCAACCAACTCGCTTCTTCACAAGTAGTAGCTAGTACTATCATTTCAGACTCCATAGTGGACTGAGCCAATAATCTTATGTTCTTCTAGTTCCAAAATATAGTGGTTGCTTTGGAATCATTTGATAAGATATTCCAATCAAACATCATTGTATCCTTCAAGGACTGTAGAAAATCTTTGATAATGTAATCCGAGAATCATTGTCCTTTTTAGGTATCACATGACTCTTTCAATAGCGTGTCAATGCTCCATACTAGGTCTATTGGTAAACCTGCACAACAGTCCCACGGCGTAGGAAATGTCGGATCTAGTACAATTAGTGCATACATGAGGCTGCCAATCATGCTCGCATATTCAGTTTGTCTAACACCTTCACCAGTGTAATTGAAAAGTTTCACACTTAGATCATATGGTGTGCAAGCAGGTTTACAATCAAAATATTTATATTTCTTTAGGATTGTTCAACATAGTGAGACTGATCAAAGAAATTCCATTTTCTGAACTAGTAATCTTGATTTCTAGGATTACATTCGCTTCTCCGAGATATTCATATCAAAGTTGTTACACAACAATGATTCATAATATTTACAGCATGAATAATTGAATCAAATATGAGTAAGTTGTCTACATAGAGACATATGATAGTACAAAAGTCATTTTCCAAATTTATAGTAAATACATTTGTCACTTCATCACTTAAACTCATTTGATATAATAAAGTTATCAAACTTTCATGCCATTTCTTAAGAGTTTGTTTTAAGACCATACAAGATTTATCTAACTTACAGACCTTGTATTCTTGTCCTTGAATTTACAAAACCCTTCAGGTTGGTTCCCAAATAGATTTCTTTTTTCAATCACCATTAAAAGTTTAAGATTTCTGTCTATTCAAGTCACCATTAAAAAATGTTGTTTTAACATCCATCTGGTGTATCACCAAAATATAAATAGTGCGCAAGTGATATAAGTACCCTAATGGATGTTATCTCTAGTGATTGGTGAAAAGTGAATAAATCTATATTTTTCTTTGTCTAAAACTTTGACTACAAGGCTGCCTTGTATTAATCAACAATTCCATCAGGTTTAGTTTCATTTTCAAGATCCATTTACAACCTGATGATTTGTAATATGAGGCAAGTCTACAAAAGTCTGCGTCATGTTAGACTTTAGAGAACCATTTCACATTTATGTTCTTGCCAACAAATTTGCGTCCAAAGATGACAAGCTCCTTAAAGATTTGCATAATCCTCTTCTACGTATCTTCTCTAAGTAAAGGTCATATAATGGGTCCATATCTTTAGAAAAATCTGACTCTCTTTACCTTCTCGAGTTTCTGTTTCGCATTGTTTGCTGCTTCTAGTTACAGAAAATGTGACTTGGTTTTGTTGCCCCACTATTTCCTCATTTGAAAGGGAATTTATTTTCATAGAAGCCAACATCATTTGATTCTATGATCATTTTCGCATTTAGGTCATAAAAACCTATACGCTTTGTTCTTTACTGCATGCCCAATGAATACACTTCATAGGTCTACTAGCGAGTTAACTCGCTCTGAATCGGCGGATTCTGACATAAGCAGACAACTCCAAGTTTGAAAATAAGACAAGCTCGGTTGTCTTTTCTTCACTATCTCATAAGAGATGTTTTGTTTTTAGATTTAAGAGATTCTATTCAAAACATAGCAAATAAGCAATATATTTCTCTATACACCAATGAGATGAAGGCACTAGAGTTAAGCATACTAGCAACAACTAGTTCAATAAGAGTTCTATTCAATTTTTTTTCAACTTTACCATTTCACTTCAAGTAATTATGGTGCAGTTGTTCCATGTATATTCTAGACAATTTATAAACTCATTAAGAAAACTAGAATCATATTCGAACTGTAACCCATAGTTTTAAATTCTAATTTATGTATTTTGGTATTGAACCTAAGGCTTTTTAGCCAAGTTATGATATATTTGTAACTTAATGTCAGAAATATATTTTTGGAGCCCCGTTTAAAAATTATTTGCGAGGAATAATTCTATTTATTTGGGAGAATCTTTGTCGAAATAAAATTTTCTTGAGATGCGGCGTTTTCTAGAATAATTCATCTGCAATAGAATTGTGGGCGAGAGAAGGATATTTTTTAAAAAAAAAAAAGATGGTTGAGAGTAAGTTATGGGTGAAATGTAATTTTAATAAATATCTCGATATTTAGATATTTGTTAAGTTATATATATATATGTTTGGAGGGAAAAAGAAAGGAAAAGGAAAAAGAAAGGAAAAAGGAAAGAAAAGGAAAAGGAAACAAACAGAGGAAAAGAAAGAAAACATAATCATTTCTTCCTCTCCCTGCCTCGCGACACTACATCTCTTCTTCCTTCTCCCTTCATCATTTTTGTTGCTTCCTTTTGCTTCAAGAAAGGGAACCAAGGCTTGGTGAGTTAGAAAAAAAAGATTTCTCAACTTCATTCTTCTTGTTTGATTCGAAAACGAAGAAAAACGGTGTTAGGGATTTCAAAACCGTCAAACACAAACCCTCACGTTTCTTCAACTTCTAAGCTTCGTTTCAAGAAGTGATAGAAGGAAAAGTTGCTTCTTGCCACGTTGCGGTGCTAGTGAGCCATCTTGGAAGCGACGATTTGAACGAAGATTTTACCAGAATTAATTACGGTATCATAATCGCGTGTTAGAGCTATCGTTAAGGTAAGGGCTCCTTCCAAACTTTTAGTTTGCATTTAGGGACTTATTTGTGGTTTTGTGGAAAATAAAATTGTTGGTTTTGAAGTGTAGATTCAGAGAAAATGAATTTAATGCTTTTACAGGTGAAATTTTT
>PGWS01026647.1:0-22072 GCA_002896235.1 Cicer reticulatum
GTAGTAGTTGGTTGAGAGGTGGCAGCAACAACAGTGTTGGATGGAATGGTGGAACCGGAGATGGAGGGAACAGTTCCAAAGGAGGTAGCCGAGGACGGGAGAGGTCCATATGGTGTGGATGGTTTACCAAATGAGCCAGCAGCTTCTGGAAAGTTAAAAAATTGGCTAATACCAAAAATGGAGAAACTTGTTTTTTATGGGGACACAAAAAGTGGTGACATGACACTTATATGTGGATTGGGCAGTAGTGTTCCAAAGTCATGAGGTGGAGAGTGAAGGATTTGAGAATATGAGAGGAAATCAGTGGAAGGATAAGGTGGGTGGTTGAGGAAAAACAGAGAATGTTGATGAAGGTGGAATTTTGTCTGGAGAACGTTCTCGGTTTTGTGGAGAATGTTATGGAGAACGTTCTCGGTTTGATGGAGAATGTTCTGGGGCAGTTTCTGGAACTGCATCTCATGATTGATCAGATTTTGGAGGTGAGAAAGGAATAGAGATGGGGACAGTTCTTCGTCTTGCAGAACGTTTTCTTTTCAAGGAGGTTGGGAAGGATGATGTAGTGGTGGTTGGTTGTGTAGATAGTGTTTTGCACATATGGGAGAGGTTTTTGTGGAAAATTTGGAGATTTTAATGAGTGATTTTTCATTGGTGAGGGGAATTCTAAAATGCCTAAATATCTTAGTTAATATCATTCCATAAGGAACAATATTTTTCTTATAGTCTTTCGTGGCAGCATAGATCATGTGTTGAATGATCACATGAGGAAGATTAAGACGTTTAAAGTTGAAGAGGTGATAGATGAGTAAGGCGTCATTGCCAGAAACATACTCATGACTTCCACTGCAAGGAATGAGAGTATGTTGGCTCATTATGTTGAAGACCTTTGGAAGGGGTTTGAGATATGTGGAGAGGTAACATGTGGATCCTTCTTCAAATAATTCCGAGAAGACCTCAGTCACTTTTAGATTCATAGCTGAGTACCATTGATTTCCAAAAACAGAAGGTCCTTTTGTAGGCAGTTGAATGATGGAAGCCAAGATGTCTGGAGTTAACTTGATCTCAATTCCCTTAATGGTGGAGATGATAAGGGATTTATCAGAGAAATTTTTGGTATTGCAGTAGAAAGCTCTTACAATGTCTGGATAATAAGACTCATATGTTTGTAAGAATGATGTCCATCCTAGAGCATCAGTATGATGTTGAACTTCATTTCCATCAATTATCAGTTTATCAAAGATAAAAACTCTTCCTATTCCAATAGGGCGTTGAACCCATTTGTCTTTGAAATTCTTTGAGTATTTTGGTGAAATGAGAGGGAGTGTGTCTGGTTTGGATTTTTTAGTATGTCGAGATGATTGATATGAGTTAGATGTGGGTGAAGACGTAGTGGGAGAATGTTTGGATTTTGTTGAGGGGGAAAGTGTTTGATTTGGAGAAGAATGTTCTCGAGGATGTGATGGTTGAGCATGAGAGCGTTTTGGGTGTGGAGAATGTTCTTTTTTGTGGAGAGCGCACAAAAGGATACTTACTGGAGAACATTCTTGATTTGGGATAAGGGGAACATTGGTGGAGATGGGAGACTATTCTTAAGAGAATTTGTTCAGTTGAGGTTTTAGATTTTTTTTTTGGGTGCTTTTTGGCATTTTCTTTCTTTGGGGATTTTTGAGTTTGTTTCTGGCTAATGAAATTGGAGCGATGGTCATGTGGTTTTAGTTTTCGTGGTCTTTTTGGATTGAGTTGAAGTTGAGATGATTTTGGAAGAGAGGAAAATATTTCTTTGATCAATCTCCTTTTTTGATTTTGGAGGAGTTTATTGAGAGGGTCAGAAAAAGAATGAAGATTTTGAAGGAGTGAGGTTTTTGGTTGTGTGCCTTTTTCTTTACAGTTGTGGGAGGAGGATTTTCAGCGAGTCATCAGTTCTCAGAATCGGAGATTAGAAGTAAAAAGGTTTTTCTATTTGGCTTTGGAATTCCAATGTAGATTGAACTCTTCTGGAGCGTCTTTTTGGTATCATAGGTTTTCTTAGATGAGGAGGATCTTGAGCAATATTAGGAGGAGGACATGTGTATAGTGGTGGAAGAACAGTGGATAGGGGATTGGGATTGATAGGAAGATTATTAGGGTTAGTTTCAGGGGATGATGAGAGATAGTAAGAAAATGAGGTATCATAGGAGATGTGTGGTGGAGGTGGTGGTGGTGGTGGAGAAGGTGAGCGTTGAAATGAATCAGATGATGGGGATGATGAAGATGGTGAACAGGGATATGCGTTCTTTCTTACAAATTGTTTTGTGCGTGCCATGGCTTGGGAGTTGAGAAGTCTGACTAAGAGAGATTGGAGGAAGAAGATGAGAAGTTTGAGGGTTTTGTTTGCTGTTTTTTAGGAAAAGAAGATGGAGTGGTTGAGAAATTTGTCAAAAACGTGAGAGAAAGACAATGGTTATCTTGGGAAGGATGAGAGAATTTTGGGGGCAGGAGTGATGTGTCAGTTTTCTTTTACGGGTAAAGAGACACATGCATTAAATGCCAAGATTTTCCTTTTTGGTATGAGAGGAAAAGTGATGACTCAAAGGAGAATGTTGGTTGTCAAAACGGAGACTGATATCTGAAAAACGGAGATTGATAAATGTTCTCCGTTTTCTGCAGAAGCAGATTTTACCCAGAATTTTTTGGATTTTTTGTGATTTTCAGTTTCTCTTTGATCAAATTGAAACTATCATCGACAAGAGGCTTAGTGAAGATGTCAGCAAGTTGATTTTGAGTATCAACAAATATTAATTCGATTTCTTTCTTATTGACATGATCACGAATGAAATGATGTTTTATTTCAATATGTTTTGATATAGAGTGTTGTATTGGATGTTTAGACAGATTTATAGTACTGGTATTATCACAATAAATTGGAATACTGGAATGGCTTACTAAGTAGTCTTCGAGTTGATTTTTAATCCATAGAACTGGTGAGCAGCAGTTTGCTGCTGAGACATATTCAGCTTCAGTTGTTGATAAGGCTATAGTGTTTTGTTTTCTGCAAGACCATCTTATCAGTGCTTCACCTAAGAACTGACATGATCCACTTGTGTTTTTTCTTCAATTTATCTCCAGCATAATCAGCATCACAATATGCTATAAGATCAAATGCGAACCTTTCTATACCAAAGACCAAGATT
This sequence comes from Cicer reticulatum, assembly GCA_002896235.1. NCBI lineage: Eukaryota > Viridiplantae > Streptophyta > Magnoliopsida > Fabales > Fabaceae > Cicer > Cicer reticulatum. The sequence goes on from PGWS01026647.1 coordinate 3,168, forward strand.
AGTGGTTCCAACAAGATATCTAAATAATCGTTTTACTACTGTCAAATGAGATTCTTTTGGTACTGATTGAAATCGAGCGCATAATTCCACAGCAAATACTATATCAGGCCTACTAGTAGTTAAATAAAGCAAAGAACAACCATTCCTCTATATTCTTTTTCAAAACAATAATTGCCATTTTCATCTTTCTCTAAAGAAGAAGATGGATGCATGGAGTGGTCGTGATCTTTGATTCATTCATTTTATAATTGACCAGCAGATCTTTAATGTATTTTTTTCTTGACAAATAAAGATGCCATTGTCATATTGTTTAATTTGTAAACCAAGAAAATACCTTAATTCTCCCACATACTCATTTCAAATTCACTTTGCATAGTTTTTTGAGAAACCTTCACACATTTTTTCATTTGTTGATCCAAGATGAATCATCAACTATACTTGAACAATAAGTAAGTCATTCCTTTTATGTTTCTTAAATAATGTATGTCGATTTTTCCTTTTAAGAATCCATTTTTGATTAAGAATGAACTTTAATCGTTCATACCAGGCTCTTTGGTGGCTTGTTTTAAGCCCATATAGATCTTTGGTAGTTTGAAAAAGTGAAAATTGGTTTTGATTGATTTTCGAAACCTGGGGTGTTGTCACATAAACTTGCTCATTAAGAATCCAATTTAAAAATGCACTTTTAACATCCATTTAAATAATTTAATAAGCTTATGAGATTTGCATATGGCAAGAAGTACGAATAGCTTCTAACCTTGGCAACTGGGCAAAAGGTTTCAATCATAATCTATACTTCTTGTTGATTTGTAGCTTGAGCGTTACTAAACTTCTTTATTCCTGATAACCTTACCTTCTCATCTAGTTTATTTCTAATGACTCAGTCGTGTATACCAATGAATTGTTTGATCTAAATGGATTCGTAAGTACCAATGTCCAGACTGTCATTTTTGTTCAAACTGCAGAGTAAGTTCCTTCATCATGGCATCTACCAAGATTGATCTAATGATGACTTCCTTAATTAATTTCTCGGGTTCAAATTTGGGATATGCACATTGCCTATAAGGAAATTGTTCTCTATTCATTCTTGAATATGATTTGCATCTGCATGTTTGAATCAACCAACGATACTAGTAGTCTACTTTTCAATAATTGGTGGTTAGTTGAAGATGGATCATTTTTAAAAAAAGGATTCAATCGTGAGCAAGTCTCCAACTGTGTTTGAGATGGAGAATCAACCCACACGGCAAGATTGACGATTATTCAATTCTAATGATTATTCTGCAACACTATTTTGCTGCTGTAACTCGATTGGAGTAATCTTCTTTACCTGGCATCGTTCTTAATATAATACACTTAAATCTAAGTCATACCCATACGACACTCAAATAACTATGTACATACTTAATTTCTAACATACATTATCTTTTAGATTAAGATACTTTTTATCCTTTAGAATCAGTTGAATAACCATAGAAAGATTGTACTTGATCAGATTTTGCATCAAATTATTCTCACAATTATATATTTTTGTTGTTTAAAATATAACATATACACAAAAACTCACAAAATATGAAAGTAAGAAATGTTTGGTTTTCCTATTTTTCTAGATTTCATATGGTGTATTTGTTGAGGATCTTTCTTAGATAACGGTTTTAGAATGATAGCAAGCTGTGTTTATGCCTTCAACCCAAAAATACCTTTCAACATTGGATTCTTCTAAGATGGTTCTTGCCATTTCTAGTAATGTTCTATTTTTTCGTTCAACAACTCCATTTTGCTATGGAGTTCTTGCACATGAAAGATTATGAGAAATGTCAAGTTCATCAAAGAAGGTTTTAAAGGAAGTATTTATGAATTCTCCTCCATTATCACTTCTTACAGAAATGATGTTGGATTCTTTTTCATTTTGTACTTTCTTGCAAAATATTTTAAATGCGTCAAATGCATCGTCTTTTTGTTTTAAAAATAGCACCTAAGTAAATCTTGAGAAATCATCAACAATAACAAAACCATATTTCATTCCTCCTAGACATGTTGTTTTGACTGGCCCAAAGAGATCTATGTGAAGTAATTCAAGAGTTCAGTTTGTGGTTAAAAAATCTTTTGAATGAAAGCTACTCTTAACTTATTTTCCTTTTGCATATGTTTCACATATTTGATCTTTTTCAAAATTGAGTTTTGGTAATCCTCTAACAAGATCTAATTTTGAGATTTTTGAGATTGTTTTCATATTAATATGTCCAGCTCTTTTATGCCATATCCATTTGTCTTTATTGATTGATATAAAACATGATTCGTCAGGTAGTTCTTCAAGATACAAAACATATAAATTTTTCTTTCGATTTCCAGAAAACAAAGTTTCTCCAGTTTCAGTTTTTCTGATTTCACCTACTTTGGGTTTGAAAATAACTTCACATCCATTTTCACATAGCTGACTTATGCTTAACAGATTGTGTTTTAAACCTTCAACATATTGAACATCAGTTATTTGAGCAAAGTTTGTCTTAGCAATGGTTCCTCTACCTTTAATTTGAGCTTGGTTGTTATTTCCAAAAGTAACCGATCCTCCATCCTTCTTGATGAATGTTAGAAAGCAGTCTTTATCTCCTGTCATGTGTCTTGAACAGCCACTGTCCAAGAACCAAGGCTTTCTCTTTATATTTGGAAAACCAACCTGCATACGACGTTAGTTTAGCCTTAGGTACCCACATTGTTTTGGGTCCTTGGGAGTTAGTTTTAAAATTTTATTTCTTTTTAAAATGACACATCGTTTTTCCATGAATGTTTTTGAAACAAACTGAACATTTAACTGTTGATTTTGGAATTGATTTGATACTCCTGTTTTAAAGAGATTGTTAAATTTTGATTTAGAGACAATTCAGATCGTTCAGCCTTTTCTCAATTTTTCCCTGAAAAAGGTCAACTTTCGTTTGAAACTTTCTTCGTTTTGAAAACAGTTTGGAGAATGTTCTCCTTGTTCCAGTTTTCTAATACTGTCTGGGCAGAAAACAGATCTCCCTTTTTAATCAAATCTTGCTTTTAATATTTTTTCATCTCTTTTTCTTTAAATAGCAAAGCAAATTCCATACTGTCCCAAGTTTACAATATGAGCATCTAGTTTTACATTTTCTTCCCGATTTTTCTAAGTAAAATTTTTTTCAACAACTTGGTTTTGTGAGTTTGATTAAACCAAAAGACCAGCTTTATCAAAGATTTCTATTTGAGACCCAATAAATTTTGAAAGTTTCAGTGGCTTTAATGAAATTTAACAAATCATTATTGAGAAGTTCATTTTCATTTTTTAAGGAGAATGTTCCTCTGTTTTCAGCGATAACGTTCTTAAACCTTCTTGTTTTTCAAAAATTTTGTTCTGCGTTTCTTTAATTCTGAATGATTGTTTTTTGAGCATATTAATTCCTAACTTGATTTTTTCTTTTTCTTCTTTTTCTTTATGAAATTATTCTTAAGAAACTACATTTTAAATAAGGAGATTTGAATCATTTAACACAGTTATCAAATTATTTCCCATTTGCTCACAAAATAAACATGGTACAGAATATACCTTCCCTTCCTCTGTTTTTTCCAATTTAGCAATGTTAGCTTCCTCATCTTCTTTCAGCTTTCTGATTCTTCTAAAATCCCCCATGTTGCCATCAGTTGATTTCTTCTTAAAAGGTAAATCTCTTGGTGGATTCTGTTTTAAAGGACACTCTGGTCTGCTTGTAATGTCCCTAATTGTACATCCAAAGCATGTGGACTTGGCTTTGCTACTTCTGTTTGGGAATTTTTTTTTTTGGAAATCCCTTTAAGATTTGATATGTTCTCTTATCATTATATGTTTCTTTGGGAGAGAGCAAATTTCATCAAGCTTCTTTTTTGTTCCGTTTTCTTCTAGTCTTCCTCATTTGTACTGTGATTTTTCTTGAGTTGCTTTTAGTGCCTATTGCTTTTCCCTTCTTGATTGGTTTGTTCTCTGTAGCAGTAACTTCAATAGCTCTTTAAAGTTTCAATTAATTCTTCAGAGGAAGTGAATTTCAAGATTCTTGGCTGGTTTAAGTGTTAACCATTGGTCTCCATATGATGGAAGACACCCAGATGATTTTCTTACTCTTTCTGAACTGTGTAAGCTTGTCAAGAGAACGCATTTCTTTACTATTGTGTGAACCTTGAGTACATTTCATAAATAGTTTCTGTCTTGATTTTGGAAAGTTCGAAATTCCTTATGCAATATCTAAATCCTTGTTTCTTTGACATGGCTTGTTCCTTCATGATGAGTTTGTAGCGTATCCCAAAACTTCTTTTGCAGTTTGCATTCATGCTACTCTTTCAATTTTTCCCTGCTTAAAGGCCATGATAAAATAACTGAGCTTTAGATTTAAGAAGTACCTCTTAATTTTATCATCAACCTGTCCCAGTTTGGCTTCTTTCTTCATGAGCAGAGTTTGAGTCATCTTGATCAACCCTTGGTATGAATATCCATCGTAATGATGCGCCACATCCCTGAATCTTGAGATTTAGAACAGCTGCATCTTATTTTTTCCAAGAAATAGTAAATGCAGTGTCATCAAAGGATGGTGGTCTGTTCGAAGATCCTCTTCAACAAGGTATGTATTGGCTTTCGCCATTTTTTCTTCTAGATCTTTTTGCTCTAGCACTTCGTTAGGTGTTTTTTTATCTTTCCTAGAGATCGAGCTCTGATGTCCAATTTGAAAGTAACTCATGCTTTGTAGATTTATAGAGCCCATGAGAGGGTGTTTGAAATTGTAAAATGTACCTTTATAAAAAATTTCCCTGTTAAAAGACTTAAGAAAATAACTCAAGATTGATCCTGGTTGTGAAACAGAGAAACGAAGAACATTATTGGTTTTCAAACTAGAAAACTTGGAGAACGATCTTGAGTTAGTTAAAAATTAGTTAAATTCTGTTTTAAAGTTTTTTAACCTTCGTTAAACTTAATCAACTACTGAAAGTAAATAGATAATGGGAAGAGATACAACGCAGCGATATATCCTAGTTCACCCAACTTGGGTTACGTACAGTCCTCACAACTGTGAGATTTTCCACTAAGTGTTTAAAACGAAGAGCCTTCTTGATTTTACAGCACTCAAGCACAAATCTACCTGATCTGTTTCAAGCCCTATTTCTTTCCCACCCAAAAAGCGAATACAATCCTATCTATCTTGATAAGATTCGTTACAATCTAATCAAACTATAATTAAACTCTTATAATGTTAGTTTTTACAATAGTGAATGATATTATTTTGATAGAATCTGAGATGTCTCAACTCTAGTTTGAGATTTGATTATTTACAAGAAATCAGTAGTAACAGCACAGTATGGTGTAAGATTCAGAACTGCTTCTTCTTTGGGGAATTTCAAGTATGTGAATGTGAATGATTGTGGTAATTAACACACACTTGATTTTCTGCCTTAATCCTGGATATGGCCTCCTTTTAAGGTGTTTAGAAGCATTTAATGATTGTCAAAAGAGCTGTTGGTAGTGCTCTGTCAGTTTTGATCAAAACCAATATATCGAATTAAAATAATTCAGCCTTTTGAAATGATTAGAATTTTGTTTTAACTGAGTTTGTTACAACCTTGCTTTAAACCTTTTGTCTTCTAGTTTAAATGTCTTTGACGCTTTTCACTTAATCATAGATGATACAGCTTCAATCTGGAGCTTTGAATCTAGCCAAAATAGTTTTGAGAATGATTAAAACCTTTGTAGAAGTAAGAGGATCAATTGCTGGAATTCTGCAGAAAACGGAGATTGATCATCAATCTGGTTTTGGCAGTTTGATCTTTCTGGAGATTTGATGATCAATCTGAAGTTCATGTTTTTATCATTCTACATGTCTTTGTAATGTCTTTGAACATATCAAGATTGATTGAACTTTCTTGACAATATGGCTGAAGAGTTTCCAAACTGTTTTAACTTACCTATTTCGAGTCCTTTATTTTAATGATTCAAGAACCTTCTTTTACTTTGGGACGAACTATTTGTTCCTTGCCATGTACTGATGATCTTAGATAAAATTCAGAGGAAAAAAGCTTCGTTGAAATAGTGGAGATTGGGTTGTCAAGATGTTGTGAACGATCAGTCTTGAACCTGGACATCATTCTCCATTTGTCTAGAATGTTCTTGTTGCTTTGTTTATTCAGTTTTTCTTTGCTATGCTTTGATTCCTATCTTTGAATTAATTCACTCAAAAGCACAAGTTAAATTAACACAACATTTTAGAATCATAATTAACATCTTTAGTTAACCTTTGTTTATTTTCATCAAACATTTAAATTGAGAGTTTGTTTCAACAATAATAACAAACACTCTAAAACCGAAGGGAATACACACATATCAACCACTCTAAACCGAAGGGACTATGAGATACACAAACACTCTAAAACGAAGGGACTACGGCATAACAACCGCTCTAAAAAACCGAAGGAACAACGGTACAAAACCGCTCATAAATATTGAAGGGATATAAAGAAAGGATAGAGCTGGCTCGAAAATAGGCGGGCAGAATATAAAAGGGAGAAAAAAGAAAGTTGAGAAATGCATCCAACTTTGGTGTGTTTTTCCCACTAGTTTAAAAACTCATTATATATTGATGGAAGCAAATTGACATATGTTTTACTAACCAATGTGGGACTTAATATTTACAAAGTTGAAAAACTACTCAAAAATATGAGAGTTTTCCAATGTGGGATTTCAAAAAAAAGTTATTTCCAATGTGGGACTTGAATTTTGAAAAACATGTTTCTTTCCATTTAAATTTACAAAAAATACCTTTCTTTCCAACGTGGGGCTTTCAACAAATTTTAAATGCACACAATAACATACTTATGTTCCAACAATCCTCCACTTGAATTTAAAAAAATGTTTCTGAAATAGCATCAAATGTTTCTATAAGATCGTGCCATAAACAACGGTGTCTCTTTGACTTGAACCTTTTGCATAGTGAGTAAGACTCAGATTCAACAAGAGTGACTCATAGTATTGAACTCTATATCTGACATCAAATCCACACACAACATCTTCATAAGGTGTATTCTCAAAAGCACGTGCATTAATGGTCCTGCACGTGTATCCCAAAATAGTGAACGCTCTAGGAATTATGTCTCGAAATTCCATAGGAAGCGGTCCCACTTCCACATTCACATAGGTGAGTTTATCAAGAGTAATCATGTAGCTAGGTACTCCACTCCACATAGAGTATATATCTCATTAAGAGTTTCTATTATCTCATCCTATCATTGCTTTAGGAATCATGCTTCTCTGATTTATAATAGCATGTTCATCTTATATCACTTCACGACTCTTTATTACCCATTGAACCTAATTCTTGGGATCTCCAGTCTTTTAGGTCGGGTTACCATCATGAGTGACTCTATAGACATTAGTCTCATCCTTTTTGGATGTATTTATGACTTTCTCTATAGCTAATCCTTCTGTCAAAGGATTTGCTAAATTCTCATCAATGCATACATGATCCACTATAACAACTCATTTAGAAAATAACTTTCTAACATTGTTGTGCTTACGACGAATTTGTCGTCTCTTATCATTGTAATAACGATTCTCAATCTTCGCAATAGTCGCAGTACTATCACAGTGGATCAACACAACTGTCATAGGTTTTTCCCATATAGGGATCTCAACTTGCAAACATCTCAACCAACTCGCTTCTTCACAAGTAGTAGCTAGTACTATCATTTCAGACTCCATAGTGGACTGAGCCAATATCTTATGTTCTTCTAGTTCCAAAATATAGTGGTTGCTTTGGAATCATTTGATAAGATATTCCAATCAACATCATTGTATCCTTCAAGGACTGTAGAAAATCTTTGATAATGTAATCCGAGAATCATTGTCCTTTTTAGGTATCACATGACTCTTTCAATAGCGTGTCAATGCTCCATACTAGGTCTATTGGTAAACCTGCACAACAGTCCCACGGCGTAGGAAATGTCGGATCTAGTACAATTAGTGGCATACATGAGGCTGCCAATCATGCTCGCATATTCAGTTTGTCTAACACCTTCACCAGTGTAATTGAAAAGTTTCACACTTAGATCATATGGTGTGCAAGCAGGTTTACAATCAAAATATTTATATTTCTTTAGGATTGTTTCAACATAGTGAGACTGATCCAAAGAAATTCCATTTTCTGAACTAGTAATCTTGATTTCTAGGATTACATTCGCTTCTCCGAGATATTTCATATCAAAGTTGTTACACAACAATGATTTCATAATATTTACAGCATGAATAATTGAATCAAATATGAGTAAGTTGTCTACATAGAGACATATGATAGTACAAAAGTCATTTTCAAATTTATAGTAAATACATTTGTCACTTTCATTCACTTTAAACTCATTTGATATAATAAAGTTATATCAAACTTTTCATGCCATTTCTTAAGAGTTTGTTTAAGACCATACAAAGATTTATCTAACTTACAGACCTTGTATTCTTGTCCTTGAATTACAAAACCTTCAGGTTGTTCCAAATAGATTTCTTTTTTCAAGTCACCATTTAAAAAGGTTAAGATTTCTTCTTTCAAGTCACCATTTAAAAATGTTGTTTTAACATCCATCTGGTGTATCACCAAATTATAAATAGTCGCAAGTGATATAAGTACCCTAATGGATGTTATTCTAGTGATTGGTGAAAAAGTGAATAAATCTATATTTTTTCTTTGTCTAAAACTTTTGACTACAAGGCTGCCTTGTATTTATCAACAATTCCATCAGGTTTTAGTTTCATTTTCAAGATCCATTTACAACCTGATGATTTGTAATCATGAGGCAAGTCTACAAAAGTCTGGTCATGTTAGACTTTAGAGAATCCATTTCACATTTATTGCTTCTTGCAACAAATTTGCGTCCAAAGATGACAAGGCTCCTTAAAGATTTGCATAATCCTCTTCTAACGTATCTTCTAAGGTAAAGGTCATATAATGGGGTCCATAATCTTTAGAAAAATCTGACTCTCTTACTTCTTCGAGTTTCTGTTTCGCATTGTTTGCTGCTTCTAGTTACAGAAATGTGACTTGGTTTGTTGCCCCCACTATTTCTTCATTTGAAAGGGAATTTATTTTCATAGAAGCCAACATCATTTGATTCTATGATCATTTTCGCATTTAGGTCATAAAACCTATACGCTTTGTTCTTTACTGCATGCCCAATGAATACACATTCATAGGCTCTACTAGCGAGTTTAACTCGCTCTGAATCGGGGATTCTGACATAAGCCAGACAACTCCAAGTTTGAAAATAAGACAAGCTCGGTTGTCTTTTCTTCACTATCTCATAAGGAGATGTTTTGTTTTTAGATTTAAGAATTCTATTCAAAACATAGCAAATAAGCAATATATTTTCTATACACCAATGAGATGAAGCACTAGAGTTAAGCATACTAGCAACAACTAGTTCAATAAGAGTTCTATTCAATTTTTTTTTTCAACTTTACCATTCACTTCAAGTAATTATGGTGCAGTTGTTCCATGTATAATTCTAGACAATTTATAAAACTCATTAAGAAAACTAGAATCATACTTCGAACTGTAAGACCCATAGTTTTAAATTCTAATTTATGTATTTTGGTATTGAACTCTAAGGCTTTTTAGCCAAGTTATTGATATTTTGTGAACTTAATGTCAGAAATATATTTTTGGAGCCCCGATTAAAATTATTTGCGAGGAATAATTCTATTTATTTAGGGAGAATCTTTTGTCGAAAATAAAATTTTCTGAGATGCGGCGTTTTCTAGAATAATTCATCTGCCAATAGAATTGGGGCGAGAGAAGATATTTTTAAAAAAAAAAAAGTGGTTTGAGAAGTTATGGGTGAAATGTAATTTTAATAATATCTAGATATTTAGATATTTGTTAAGTTATATATATATATATATATATATATATATATATATATATATATATATATATATGTTTGGAGGGAAAAAGAAAGGAAAGGGAAAAGAAAGGAAAAAGGAAAGAAAAGGAAAAGGAAACAAACAGAGGAAAAGAAGAAAACATAATCCTTTCTTCCTCTCCCTGCCTCGCGACACTACATCTCTTCTTCCTTCTCCCTTCATCATTTTTGTTGCTTCCTTTTGCTTCAAGAAAGGGAACCAAGGCTTGGTGGGTTAGAAAAAAAAGATTTCTCAACTTCATTCTTCTTGTTTGATTCGAAAACGAAGAAAAACGGTGTTAGGGATTTTAAAACCGTCAAACACAAACCCTCACGTTTCCTCAACTTCTAAGCTTCGTTTCAAGAAGTGATAGAAGGAAAAGTTGCTTCTTGCCACGTTGCGGTGCTAGTGAGCCATCTTGGAAGCGACGATTTGAACGAAGATTTTACCAGAATTAATTACGGTACCGTAATCGCGTGTTAGAGCTATCGTTAAGGTAAGGGTTCCTTCCAAACTTTTAGTTTGCATTTAGGGACTTATTTGTGGTTTTGTGGAAAATAAAATTGTTGGGTTTGAAGTGTAGATTCAGAGAAAATGAATTTAATGCTTTTACGGGTGAAATTTTTTAGTGGGGTTTTTGGTGATATTGATGAGTGTTTGGTGGAAAATGAATTTAACTCATTTATGTGTGGTTTTGAGGAAATGAAATTTGATGTGTTTGAGTGGTGGGTTGTGATAATTTTGTGGTTGTCGTGTTTGACGTGTTCATAATTAATATTTATAAATTTTGTGATGTGTTTGTGTGGATTTTGTGGAAAAATGAATTGATGTGATTTGGTGTGAATTGTGGATTGAATTTGAGAATATCTCCGTTAATATCTCTGTTTACTTAATGTTTTTCGTCAAAATTATTAGAGTTAAACGAGTATTAAAAACGGAGAATCTTTTAATATCTCTGTTTACTTAATGTTTGTAGTGAAAATCGTTAGAGTTAAATGAGTATTAAGAATGGGGAATCTCTTAATATATGCATTTACTTAATGATTGTCTTCAAAATTGTTAGAGTTAAATGAGTATTAAGAATGAGGAATCACTTAATATCTACATTTACTTAATGATTGCCGTCAAAGTTGTTAGAGTTAAATGGGTATTAAAAATGGGGAATATTTTAATATCTATATTTACTTAATGATTGTCGTCAAAATTGTTAGAGTTAAATGGGTATCAAAAATGGGGAATCTTTTAATATATGCATTTACTTAATGATTGTCGTCAAAATTGTTAGAGTTAAACGAGAATTAAAAATGGGGAATTTTTTAATATCTATGTTTACTTAATGACTGTCTTCAAAATTGTTAGAGTTAAACGAGTATTAAAAATGGGGAATCTTTTAATATATATGTTTACTTAATGATTGTCGTGAAAATTGTTATAGTTAAATGAGTACTAAAAATGGTGAATCTTTTAATATCTGCATTTACTCAACGATTGTCGTGGATAGAGTCAGAGTATGCTCATGCATTTCATAGTACATGGCGACCGGATGGGCCATGATGATAGTGGTGACCGGATGGGCCACAAGATGATTCCATGTGATTTGTTGGTTCATCTTATCCTTGCGGGGATTGTCGCGTCGGGTAAGGTCTGCGATAAACTGAACGTGTTTAGTAAATCGTGGTGACCCGTAATAGGTAGCACCTCGATAATTTAGTACTTCGGCCTGTGATAGGCGGTACAATTATAATTTATGGCCCTTCGAGGAGAGTTTTCGTTTGGAATTCCGAGTCCATGCATTTTGGCATATACGCATTGCATTAGGGTGCTTGGCACGCGAGTCGTGTTTTGATTCAAGATTATGATTGAGTGTTTGAACTCAAGTTGTCATGGTGATTGTGTTATAATTGCCAAGTGCGAATGTTTTGGATTTGTGTGAAAGTGTGACTGATTGCAAAACCATTTCGAAACTCAAGTCTTCATGGTGATTGTGCTATAATTGCTAAGTGTGATTGTTTGGATTTGTGTGTAAGGGTTGATTGATTTCAGAACCCTTTAAAAAGCTGAATTTTGCTGAATTTTGTTGTTTTCCTGCTGCTGTTTGTTGTGTATTCGAATACAGAAAGCTGTATTCAAATACAAACATGTTGTTTTTGCCACTGACTTACTGTGTAGTCGAATACAGACTGTTGTATTCGAATACAGACATGTTGTTTTGCTACTGACTTATTGTGTAGTCGAATATAGAAGGTTGTATTCGAATACAAACATGATGTTTTTGCTGCTGACTGCTGAAACAGCCTTGTATTCGAATACAGAGATGCTGTATTCGAATACGACATGGCAGTTTTGTTTAAAACTTCATTTTTCAACTTTGTTTATGCATGTTTGGCATATGGAAACTCTTTTAAGGTGCATGCCAAGTTGAAAGGTTATTTTGTGCATTTAAAAACTTAAATGTTACGTGTTAATTGTTAATTTCGGTTGGTGACCCTTTACAACTATTGTGGAAATCTGGGTTTTGCCCTCATATGAGAACCAGGACCATCCTACTGGTTAGTACCCTGTAGATGGGAAGGTAGTTGGACACACCTGACTGGAGCTGTGTTAGGAGGATCTTGCGGGGCGCGTGAAGATCATCTAGGATGTATAGTTTTTTGTAGAATGATAGATTAGGTTGACGTATAGGGATTAGATGTCTTTCTTTTTGGGTTGTGTTCATTTTAATTTGGAAGACTGTACCTATACCAATATTGTCAGCTTGACATTTTATTTTGATGGGTTCCATGTACCACTTTTTGATGTGACGTGGGGAAGTTAAGATTCTTGGACAAGACTATTGTACAGGTGTCTGCCAAGAATACCCCAAGGGTATGAGCTATGTCTGATAGGTCTCATAGCTCCTGTGCATTTTGCTATTTTAAATACTTTGGATTTTTATTTCAAACTATTTCCGCTGCTTGTAAATGTTGTTGACTTTTGTCGTTATGTTACGACTTAAATATTTATCCAAAAGTATTTTCTTCTTTATTTCTTTGTTTTTATGAATTTGTTTTGAAAAAAAAAATACACTCCCGCTGTTAAAAATCGAGGTGTTACAGGAACCTCTTAATCTTTATACTAAATTGATTTTCAATTTCAGTTACAAAGATCTTTAACATGTCAAACGTTTCACTTTTATTTTTCATTTCTTGTTAACGTCTCATCAAGTTCACATATATCAATATGTAATAAATCTAAAGACTCAGATTCTCTAACTACAAATTTATGTGAACTCTTTGTTATTTTAGTTTGATTATAAAAATCACATTTTTCAAAGTCATTTGAAAATTTTGGAATTAAACATAAGTTATTTAATTTTGAAAACATATGTGTTCATATCATAGAGTATAGCATGTTAAAAATTAAAATCACACAACATGTATGCGAAAAGAGATATTTTATTGATTTCAACATTCAAACATAAATAGACATATTAAATTTCAATATTTAATTTAAATATGCCATGAGTGGCATACCTTAATAGATGTTCTCATGAGTTATCTTTTGAATTTTACGAGAGTGTGCCTCTCACGGTCATCTAATACTCTGAGTAGCAGCTACAACTTATTGATTCAGAATATCTCAAACATCCCTAGCAGTATTGTTGGAACTGTAATAGATATACATATCGTCAGCAATTCCATTTAGAATATAATTATTATCATTATTCTCCAATTAGTTAATTCTCCAGCTTTTCTTATCATTATCTATTTGCTTCAAATTGAAACAGTTTATTTTAAATCAGAGGCAACAAAACCAAATCCAATAATCACTTTGGTTGACAATCCAGAAAGAAACATCTTAAAAATTGTTAGTTTTGAGTTTTAAAAAACTATTAAAAAATCAAAATTTATGCCACGGAAGATATTAATGGGTTGAGTCACGGACTAGGTCGCTTTCTTTAAAATGTTTCGCGGCACTATCTAAATTGTGCAAGGCAGACTTGTTGGACTTTAGTCCTCTTAATCCTAATTTTGACATAATTAACAAACATACAATGTTCATACATCATATGATAAATCTAACATTTTAACTGAGCAAGATTTCAGGAACAACAACTCAACCCAACATACTTGAGACAATTGCTTGGAACTCAAGAAATCAACAAAAGTTGAAAATCTACTGAGCAAATCGATCAGGAAAACGATTTCGTAAAAGGGTTGTAAGGAAACATGTGTTTTGTGGTTACACAATCGATTAGGCAATCGACTGGCACAATCAGTGATAAAATTGTGCAAGTCAGTGGCAACCTGATTTGCATGCTAATCGATTGGCACATCGACTGTGCAAATCACAAAGTAAAAACTGATTGAAACAAATCGATTGGGAAATCGATTGGGCAAGTCACAAGGACAATCCATTTACTAGGCTAATCGATTGACAAATCGATTGCTTAAATAATATTTCAAAGTAACATGACCTGTGACAAATACAATCGATTGGACAATCTATTGTGAGAATTTCAATCATGTTAAGTTTGGTATCAATCGATTGGGAAATCGATTGAGCTAAACCAACTGGTAAGAACTTTTCAGAAACATACTACCAAATCGATTGGCACTCCGATTAACATGAAATTAGCTAAGTTCCTGTTTTAAACACAATCGATTGGCAAATCAATTGAAACAAATATTTGAAATCACAGGGAACTCTTAGTTTGTGGCCAAATCGATTATGTGTATTTGTGAATCAATTATGTGACTTAGTAAATCGATTAAGTAATCGATTGGTGTGATTTTATTATTGGAATAAAACACCTGACATCGATTATGCAATCGATTCATATAAGTCTGCACATAATTTACTGAAAAGTGTTTTTAAAAGAATCGATTGGGAAATCGATTAGTGTATGTAGTTTCAAGATTCAAGAAAAACAAGACTTGCGATAATCGATTGGCAAATCGATTAAGCCCGTTTTATAACTTTAATGAATCGATTGGTAAATCGATTTATTAGTTGTTTTTCAGAAACTATATAAACAGTTTTCTATCATTTTCTCAAAATAACTTTTTAACACTTGAATATACTTCAGAACACTGAAGACTCTTAAGAACATTTTGATAACATTCTGATATTGCTTTTTCAGATCAAGACCAAAAGATTATTCATAATCAATAAGAGAGCTGAAAAATAATTCTTGAGAGAAAAGCCAATGATCTCACAAACACTCAAATCAACAACCAGATTATTGTGTGAGATACATTGATCAAGATTGAAGACAAACTCCGTACTTCTTTTATTTCTTTCTGTAAACAAAGTTTTGTAAAAAGAAACAACTGTGAAAAATCCAGTATGAAAACTGGTGGCGATCTTCGTTGATGTAAAGATCATCAAGAAGGAGCTGGGCTTGATCTTGTGTGAGTCTGACGAGTGACTGCAAGGATCAAGGGGTTAAGCAATAGAAAAGAGATTGAGTTAGATAGATAGGTTTCGAGGAAACTGGACAATCTGTAAACAAGTCTCAATTCTTTCTATTGAAGAAAAAGCTGAAATCCAGTTGGATTGTTAGGACTGGATGTAGGCTGTCATATTGACAGCTGAACCAGGATAAACCTTGGTGCATTCTATCCCTTATCTTTTTACTTTTAATTTTTACTCTTGTATGCCGTGTTATATTTCCGTTGTGTATCAATTCGAATAAATCTTGCATCGTATGATTGTATGTTCGATCTTAATTGTATGCTAGACGTATTCTGTTTTCTATATTGTTTTAATTTGATAACGACTGTCATATTATGTAATTACGAGGTCATAATAATCAACAATTGGCACCAGAGCCTGACTTTTTTAGAGGTAAAACTCATAAAAGGAACATGGCCTCAGTTGATTTTCTAGGAGAAGGTGTTTCACTTGCAAGGCCCCCAGCCTTCAATGGAACCGCATACATGTATTGGAAACATAGGATGCTGATATTTCTGGAAGCCAGTGGTATTGATATTCTAGATGCTGTTGAAAATGGACCCTACATACCTAAAATTGCTGGAACTAATGATTCACTGATCCCTAGGCCCAGATCCGAATGGTCTGAGGATGATAAGAAGAAGCAGCAAATTGGAAAGATCATGAGGTGTTTAACAAGAGAATGGCAACCCAAAATAACTGCTATTGCTGAATCAAAAGATCTGGCAAAAATGACTAGTGCAACACTGTTTGGAAAGCTCAGGGAGCACGAAATGGAGTTGCATAGACTAGATGATTCAGAGCAAGATAGCAGGAAAAAGAAAGGACTGTCTTTGAAAGCCCAAACGCATCAATCAAAAACTGAACAAGATAGTTGCTCAGATGAATCAAGCAGTGAGACTGATGAAGTGCCTGAGATTGGTTTACTTGTCAAAAAGTTTAAGAAATTTCTAAAAAAGAAAGACAACAAATTCAGAAAGCCATCCAGTTCTAAGACTAGTGACAACAAGACAATTACCTATTATGAGTGCGGTTAAAACAGGTCACATAAAGTCTGAGTGTTACAAGTTGCAGAACAAAAATAGAGCTACAAAAACTAAAGGCAAGGAACCAGCCACCAAAACCAGAAAAGCATATGTTGCATGGAATGACAACGAAGAATCCTCTGCCTCTTCAGATGAAGAAGAAGCAAATCTATGTCTCATGGCAAAATACCGACTCAGAATCAGAAAATGAGGTTAGTTCACAATCTAATCCATCTTATGATGAACTGCAAGAAGCTTTCAATGAACTGCATGATGAGTATGTGAATTCTATTAAACAGTTGATAAGTACAAAGAAAATGTTTGAGCAAATGAAAAAATGATCATAAAGAAATTGAAAATTTGTATGAACAACTGAAAAAGGATTCACATGACAAATCTGCAAGATGCATTGAACTTGAAAAAAAATGTTGCATCATTAAAATCTGATTTATTGAAGTTTGCTAGTAGTGAAGATAAACTGAATGTCATACTTAGTAATCAAAGACATGTTAATGAAAAATCTGGTTTAGGATATAAACCCAATATGCATGTTAAAAGGAATAACACTAGATATGGTATTGGTTATATGCAAACCAGAAATGTCAAACATAGTCAGAAATCTGTTATTTCAAAGAATATGTATGACATCTTTACTAAACCAAACAAACATTCATGCCTTTGATGGTACATGTCATTTTCTGTTGCAGAAAGGGACATTTTGTTTCAAATTGCAAATTTAAAAAATTAGCCAATAGAGGATGGAAGCAAGTTTGGATAGCAAAGAAACAAATTTTTGACACTAACCTTTCAGGACCCAATTTAAATTGGGACCTAAAATAAAATTCTGAATGTGTGTTGCAGGTGTGCTTGACATCCACTAAGCATTCTTGGTATTTAGATAGCGGATGCTCAAAGCACATGACAGGAGACAAATCCAAATTCCTGTCCTTGACATTAAAGGAAGGAGGTTTTGTCAAATATGGTGACAACAATAGAGGAAAGATTATTGGAATTGGTGACATAGGCAATGAGTCAACTGCAGTAATCAAAAATGTCTTGTATGTAGAAGGGCTAAAACACAATCTGCTGAGTATAAGCCAGCTATGTGATAAAGGCTTACAGGTAAGTTTTTCATCACAATCTTGTATTATTGAGCATAAAGATGACAAACACATAAAGTTAGTTGGTGATAGAATTAATAACATTTATATGTTAGATTTTAATTCTTTGCCAAATACTATATGCTGCTTGTTATCTAATTCAGATGAGACTTGGTTATGGCATAAACGTATAGCGCATATTCATATAGATCATTTGAATAGACTGGTCAGCAAACAGCTAGTTATAGGTCTCCCTAACAAGAAGTTTACTAAGGATAGACTTTGTGACTCCTGTGAGAGAAGCAAACTAGTTAAAACTTCTTTTCCCTCTATAGATATGGTCAAAACCAATAGGGTTTTGCTGTTAGTTCACATGGACCTTTTTGGACCTGCTCAAGTGAAGAGCTTTGGAGGTAACCTTTATGGATATGTGTTGGTAGATGACTATTCCAGGTTCACTATGGACATATTTTCTGGCTCACAAGAGTGAGGCATTCTCAACTTTTTAAGAAATTTGCTACTTTGGCTCAAAATGAGAATGACCAGAAAATTGGTATCAATTAAAAGTGATACATGGAGGTGAATTCCAAAATGATTCTTTTCAAACTTATTGTGAACAACATGGAAATAACCACATTTATATTCAGCCCCTAGGACACCACAGCAAAATGGGGTAGTGGAGAGAAAAAATAGATCCTTAAAAGAGTTAGCTAGGACTATGCTTAAGGACTCTAACCTTTACCTAAGTACTTTGGGCAGAATGCAATTAGTACAGCCACCATGTGTCAATAGAGTTCTCATTAGGCCTGCTTAGAAAAAACCCTATGAGCTTTACAAAGGTAGAAACCAAACCTTATCTACTTTAGAATCTTTGGTTGTAAGTGCTTTGTGTTGAACAATGGCAAAGAACACCTAGGAAAGTTTGACCCCTAAGGCAGATGAAGGTATTTTTTCTAAGGATCTTCTCAAACCAGTAAGGCCTATAAATATCTACAACAAAAGAACAAAGACCATAGAAGAGTCAGTTCATGTAAAGTTTGATAATTATTTGCAGAAAACTGACAAAACTACTCTATGGTTGATGACTTTTTGGATGAAGTTGTAAAATCTGAAAACCATTAGAACAACTTGTAGCTGTCCTCCAACTAGAACTGAACTGTTGTAGAATCTATGAGAAACTGATGATTCCTAGGAATGGAATTCAACAGAAACCACCCCATAGATAACATTATAGGGGAATTCTCTAAAGGTGTTTGCAACTAGAAGAACCTAGACAGTTCTGTAATTTTACAACCTTTGTGTCTCAGATTGAACCTAAGAACATTAAGGAAGCCTGTTAGATAGTGAATGGATACTTGCTATGCAAGAGGAGTTAACCAGTTTAAGAGAACAAGGTGGTGGAGTTTAGTACCTAAACCAGAA
>PGWS01026648.1:0-10164 GCA_002896235.1 Cicer reticulatum
ATTTACTTAATGATTGTCGTCAAAATTGTTAGAGTTAAATGAGTATTAGGAATGGGGAATCTCTTCATATCTGCATTTACTTAATGATTGTCGTCAAAATTGTTAGAGTTAAACGAGTATTAAAAATGACGAATCTTTTAATATCTATGTTTACTTAATGATTGGTGTGAAAATTGTTAGAGTTTTAAACGAGTATTAAAAATGGGGAATCTTTTAATATATATGTTTACTTAATGATTGTCGTGAAAATTGTTATAGTTAAATGAGTACTAAAAATGGTGAATCTTTTAATATCTGCATTTACTCAACGATTGTCGTGGATAGAGTCAGAGTATGCTCATGCATTTCATAGTACATGGCGACCGGATGGGCCATGATGATAGTGGTGACCGGATGGGCCACAAGATGATTCCATGTGATTTGTTGGTTCATCTTATCCTTGCGGGGATTGTCGCGTCGGGTAAGGTCTGCGATAAACTGAACGTGTTTAGTAAATCGTGGTGACCCGTAATAGGTAGCACCTCGATAATTTAGTACTTCGGCCTGTGATAGGCGGTACAATTATAATTTATGGCCCTTCGAGGAGAGTTTTCGTTTGGAATTCCGAGTCCATGCATTTTGGCATATACGCATTGCATTAGGGTGCTTGGCACGCGAGTCGTGTTTGATTCAAGATTATGATTGAGTGTTTGAACTCAAGTTGTCATGGTGATTGTGTTATAATTGCCAAGTGCGAATGTTTTGGATTTGTGTGAAAGTGTGACTGATTGCAAAACCATTTCGAAACTCAAGTCTTCATGGTGATTGTGCTATAATTGCTAAGTGTGATTGTTTGGATTTGTGTGTAAGGGTTGATTGATTTCAGAACCCTTTAAAAAGCTGAATTTTGCTGAATTTTGTTGTTTTCCTGCTGCTGTTTGTTGTGTATTCGAATACAGAAAGCTGTATTCAAATACAAACATGTTGTTTTTGCCACTGACTTACTGTGTAGTCGAATACAGAACTGTTGTATATCGAATACAGACATGTTGTTTTGCACTGACTTATATTGTGTAGTCGAAATATAGAAGGTTGTATTGAATACAAACATGGATTGTTTTTGCTGCATGACTGCTGAAACAGCCTTTGTTTCGAATAACAGGTGCTTGTATTCGATACGACATGAGCGTTTAGTTTAAAAACTTCATTTTTTATCAACTTTGTTTATGCATGTTTGGCAATATGGAAACTCTTTTAAGGTGCATGCCAAGTTGAAAGGTTTATGTTGTGCATTTAAAAACTATAAATGTACGTGTGTAATGTTAGAGATTTCGGTGTGGTAGACCCTTTAACAACTATTTGGAAATTCTGGGTTGCCCTCATAGAGAACCAGAGACCATCCTACTGGTAGACCCCACTGTAGATGGGGAAGGTAGTTGGACACACCTGACTGGAGCTGTGTTAGGAGGATCTTGGCGGCGCGGTGAAGGATATGCTAGGATGTATATGTTTTTTGTAGATGAGATAGATTAGGGTTGACGTATAGGGATTAGATGTCCTCTTTTTGGGTGTTGTGTTCAATTTAATTTGAAGACTGTACCTATACCAATATTGTCACTTGACATTCTTATTATGATGGGTTTCCATGTACCACTTTTTGATGTTACTGGGGAAGTAAGAATTCTGGAGCAAAGACTATTGATCAGGGTCTGCCAAGATACCCCAAGGGTAATGAGCTATGGTCTGATAGGTCACAATAGCTCCTGTGCATTTTGCTATTTTAAATACTTTGGGATTTTATTCAACTATTATCCGCTGCTGTAAATGTTGGTTGACTTGTCGTTATGTGTACGACTTAAAAATTATCCAAAAGTATTAATTCTGTCTATTATTTTCTTGTTTTTATGAATTGTTTTGAAAAAAAAAATTACACTCCGGCTGTTAAAAAGGGAATCGAGGTGTTACAGGAACCTCTTAATCTTTTAATACTAAATTGATTTTCAATTTCAGTACAAAAGATCTTTAACATGTCAAACGTTTCACTTTTATTTTTCATTTCTTGTTAAGCGTCTCATCAAGTTCACATATATCAAATATTAATAAATCTAAGACTCAGATGTCTCTAAACTACAAATTTATGTGAACTCTTTGTTATTTTAGTTTGATTATAAAAATCACATTTTTCAAAGTCATTTTGAAAATTTTGGAATAAAAACAGTAAGTTATTTAATTTTGAAAACATATGTGTTCATATCAATAGAGTATAGGCATGTTTAAAATTAAAATCACACAACATGTATGCGAAAAGAGATATTTTATTGATTTTCAACATTCAGAACATAAATAGACATATTAAATTTCAATATTTAATTAAATATGACATGAGTGGCCATACCTTAATAGATGTTCTCATGCGTTATCTTTTGAATTTTACGAGAGTGTTGCCTCTCACGGTCATCTAAATACTCTGAGTAGCAGCTACAACTTATTGAGATTCAGAATATCTCAAACATCCCTAGCAGTATTGTTGGGAACTGTAATAGATATAGCATTCGTCAGCAAGTCATTAGAATATAAGTTATTATCATTAGTTTCTCCAAATTAGTTAGATTCTCCGAGCTTTCCTATAATCATTATCTATGGTGAAACTTCAAAATTGAGAACAATTTTATTTAAATCAGAGCAACAAAAACCAACAATCCAATAAATCAAGCTTGTGTGTGACAATCCAGGAAAGAAAACATCTAGAAATTGTTAAGTTATTGATGTTTTAAAAATAATTCTATTGAGAAAAACAAATTTAATGCACGGAATGATGAATTAATTGGGTGAGTAACGGGAGCTAGAATGGTCGCTTTCTTTAAAATGTGTTTTCGCGGCACCTATCTAATATGTGCAAGGCAGACTTGTTGGACTTTAGTCCTCTGTTATCCTAATTTTGACATATTAACAAACTAACAATGTTCATTGATGACATCATATGAGTAAATTAACATTTTTACTGAGCAAGATTTCTAGGAACAACAACTCCAACCCAACAGTAACTTGAGACATTGCTTGGAACGTTCAAGAAATCAACAAATAGTTGAAAGATCTACTGAGCAAAGATCAGGAAAATCAAGATTATTCGTAAAAGGGTTGTAAGGAAACATGTGTTTTTGTGGTTACAGCAATCGATTAGGCAATCCGACTGCACAATCAGGTGATAAAATTGTGCAAGTCAGTGGCAACCTGATTTGCATGCTAAATCGATTGGCACATCGACTGTGCAAATCACAAAGTAAAACTGATTGAAAAACAAATTCGATTGGGAAAATCGATTGGGCAAGTCACAAGGACAATCCATTTTACTAGGCTACCCACCTTGACAAATCGATTGCTGAAAATAATATTTCAAAGTAACATGACCTGTGACAAATACCAATCGATGGACAATCTAGTGTGAGAATTTCAATCATATGTGAAGTTTGGTATCAAATCGATAGGGAAATCGATTGAGCTAAACGCAACTGGTAAGAAACCTTTCAGAAACATACTACCAAATCGATTGGCACTCCGATTAAACTGAAATTACGCTAGTTCCTGTTTTAAAACACAATCGATGGCAATCAATTGAAACAAATATTTGAAATCACAGGGGAACTCTTATTTTTGTGGCCAATCGATTA
This sequence comes from Cicer reticulatum, assembly GCA_002896235.1. Lineage (NCBI taxonomy): Eukaryota > Viridiplantae > Streptophyta > Magnoliopsida > Fabales > Fabaceae > Cicer > Cicer reticulatum. The sequence continues at coordinate 3,648 of PGWS01026648.1, forward strand.
TGTGTATTTGTGAATCAATTTATGTGACTTAGTAATCGATTAAGTAATCGATTGGTGTGATTTTATTATTGGAATAAAACACCTGACCATCGATTATGCAATCGATTCATATAAGTCTGCACATAATTTACTGAAAAGTGTTTTTAAAAGAATCGATTGGGAAAATCGATTAGTGTATGTAGTTTCAAGATTCAAGAAAAACAAGACTTGCGATAATCGAGAATTTGGCAAATTCGATTAAGCCCTTTTATAACTTTTAAATGAATCGATTGGTAAATCGATTTACTTAGTGTGTTTTTCAGAAACTATATAAACAGTTTTCTATCATTCTTCTCAGAAATAACTTTTTAACACTTGAATATACTATCAGAACAATGAAGAACTCTTAAGAACATTTTGATAACATTCTGATATTGCTTTTTCAGATCAAGACCAAAGAGTTCATATAATCCCAATAAGAGAAGCTGAAATAATTCTTGAGAGAAAAGCCAATGACTCACAAACACTCAAATCAACACCCAGATTATTTGTGAGATACATTGATCAAGATTGAAGACAAACTCCGTACTTCTTTATTTCTTTCTGTAAACAAAGTTTTGTAAAAAGAAACAATCTGTGAAAAATCAGTATGAAAACTGGTGGCGATCTTCGTTGATGTAAAGATCATCAAGAAGGAGCTGGGCTTGATCTTGTGTGAGTCTGACGAGTGACTGCATAGGATCAAGGGGTTATAGCAATAGAAAAGAGATTGAGTTAGATAGAATAGGTTTCGAGGAAACTGGACAATCTGTAAACAAGTCTTCAATTCTTTCTATGAAGAAAAGCTGAATGTCCAGTTGGATTGTTAGGACTGGATGTAGGCTGTCATAATGAAACAGCTGAACCAGGATAAACCTGGTGCATTCTACTCCTTATCTTTTTTACTTTTAATTTTACTCTTGTATGCCGTGTTAATATTTCCGTGTGGTATCAATTCGAATAAATCTGCATCGTATGATTGTATGGTTCGATCTTAATTGTATGCTAGACGTATTACTGTTTCCTATATTGTTTAATTGATAACGACTGTCATATTTTATGTAATTACGAGGCATAATTAATCAACAATTGGCACCCAGAGCCTACTTTTAGAGGTAAAACTCATAAAAGGAACATGCCTCAGTTGATTTCTAGGAGAAGGGTTTCACTGCAAGGCCCCAGCCTTCAATGGAACCGCATAGCATGTATTGGAAACATAGGATGCTGATATTGTCTGGAAGCCAGTGTATTGATATTCTAGATGCTGTTGAAAATGGACCCTACATACCTAAATTGCTGAACTAATGAATCACTGATCCCTAGGCCCAGATCCGAATGGTCTGAGGAGATAAGAAGAAGCAGCAATGTGAAAGATATGAGGTGTTTAACAAGAGAATGGCAACCCAATAATAACTGCTATTGCTGAACAAAAAGATCTGGCAAAAATGACTAGTGCGCAACACTGTTTGGAAAGCCTCAGGGAGCACGAATCGGAGTTGCATAGACCCTAGATGATTCAGAGCAAAGATAAGCAGGAAAAAGAAAGGACTGTCTTTGAAAAAGCCCAAACGCATCAATCAAAAACTGAACAAGATAGTTCTCAGATGAATCAAGCAGTGAGACTGATGAAGTGGCCTGAGATTGGTTTTACTTGGTCAAAAAAGTTTAAGAAAATTTCTAAAAAAGAAAGACAACAAATTCAGAAGGCCATCCAGTCTAAGACGTAGTGACAACAGACAATTACCTATTATAGTGCGGAAAACAGGTCACATAAAGTCCTGAGTGTTACAAGTTGCAAGAACAAAAATAGAGCTACAGAAAAACTAAAGCCAAGGAACCAGCCACCAAGAACCAGAAAAAAGCATATGTTTGCATGAATGACAACGAAGAATTCCTCTGGCCTCTTCAGATGAAGAAGAAGCAAATCTAATGTCTCATGGCAAATACGACTCAAAATCAGAAATGAGTTAAGTTAACAATCTAATCCATCTTATGATGAACTCAAAACGCTTTCAATGAAACTGCATGATGAGTATGTGAATCATTAAACAGTTGATAAAGCTACAAAGGAAATGTTTGAGCAAATGAAAAAATGATCAATAAAAATTGAAAATTTGGTATGAACAACTGAAAAAGGATTCACAATGACAAATCTGCAGATGCAAATTGAACTTGAAAATGTGGCATCAAATTAAAATCTGATTTTATTGAAGTTGCCTAAGTAGTGGAAGATAAACCTTGGAATGTCATACTTAGTAATCAAAGAATGTTAATGAAAATCGGGTTTAGGATATAACCCAATATGCATGTTAAGGAATAAACACTGATATGGTATTGGTTATATGCAAACCAGAACATGGTCCAAAACATAGTCAGAAATCTGTTATTTCAAAGAATATGTATGACATCTTACTAAACCAAACAAAACATTCATCCTTTGATGGTACATGTCATTTCTGTTGCAAAAGGGACATTTTGTTTCAAATTGCAAATTTAAAAAATTAGCCAATAGAGGATGGAAGCAAGTTTGGATAGCATAAGAAACAATTTTTGACACTAACCTTCAGACCCAATTAAATTGGGGGACCTAAAATAAAATTCTGAATGTGTGTTGCAGGTGTGCTTGACATCCACTAAGCATTCTTGGTATTTAGATAGCGGATGCTCAAAGCACATGACAGGAGCAATCCAAATTCCTGTCTTGACATTAAAGGAAGGAGGTTTTGTCAAATATGGTGACAACAATAGAGGAAAGATTATTGGAATTGGTGACATAGCCAATTGAGTCAACCTGCAGTAATCAAAAATGTCTTGTATGTAGAAGGCCTAAACACACTCTGCTGAGTATATAAGCCAGCTATGTGATAAGGGCTTACAGGTAAAGTTTCATCACAATCCTTGTATTATTGAGCATAAAGATGACAAAACACATAAAGTTAGTTGGTGATAGAATTAATAACATTTATATGTTAGATTTTAATTCTTTGCCAAATACTATATGCTGCTTGTATCTAATTCAGATGAGACTTGGTTATGGAAAACGTATAGCGCAATATTCATATTAGATCATTGAATAGACTGGTCAGCAAACAGCTAGTATAGGTCTCCCTAAACAAAGTTTTACTAAGGATAGGACTTTGTGACTCCTGTGAGAGAAGCAACTAGTTAACTTCTTTTCCCTCTATAGATATGGTCAAAACCAATAGGTTTTGCTGTTTAGTTCACATGGACCTTTTTGGGACCTGCTCCAGTGAAGAGCTTTGGAGGTAACCTTTATGGTATGTGTTGGTAGATGACTATTCCAGGTTCACATGGACATATTTTCTGGCCACAAGAGTGAGGCATTCTCAACTTTTAAGAAATTTGCTACTTTGGTTCAAAAATGAGAATGACCAGAAATTGTATCATTAAAAAGTGATCATGGGAGGTGAATTCCAAATGATTCTTTTCAAAACTTATTGTGAACAAACATGAATAAAAATTTCCCCCTAGGACACCACAGCAAAATGGGGTACGTGGAGGATGAAAATAGATCCTTAAAAGAGTTAGCTAGGACTATGCTAAGGAACTCCTAACTACCTAGTACTTTGGGCAGATGCAATTATAAGCCACTCTGTTGTCAATAGAGTTCTCAATTAGGCCCCTGCTTAGAAAACCCCTATGAGCTTTACAAGGGTAGAAAACCAAACCTTTCCCTACTTTAGAATCTTTGGTTGTAAGTGCTTTGTGGTTTGAACAATGGCAAGAACACCTAGGAAAGTTTGACCTAAGGCAAGATGAAGGTATTTTCTGGATAACTCTCAAACAGTAAGGCCTTAATCTACAACAAAAGAAAAGACCAAGAAGAGCGTTCATGTAAAGTTTGATGAATATTTGCAGAAAACTTGAACAAAACTCCTCCTATGGTTGATGACTTTTGGAATGAAGTTGTAAAATCTGAACCATTAGAACAACCTGTAGCTGTTCCCTCAACTAGATCTGACTGTGGTAATCTATAGAACCATGATTACTCTGAAAGGAATGGAAGTTCAAACAGAAACACCCATAGATAACATTATGGGATATCTCTAAGGTGTTGCAACTAGGAAGAACCTTAGACAGTTCTGTAACTTTACAACCTTTTGTGTTAGATTGAACCTAAGAACATTAGAAAGCCCTGTTTAGATAGGAATGGATACTTGGCTATGCAAGGGAGTTAAACGCAGTTAGAGAAACAAGTGTGGAGTTTTAGTACCTAAACCAGAAGGTAAGCACATCATAGAACAAGATGGGTGTTCAGGAACAATTAGATGAAAATGGAGTTATAACCAGAAACAAAGCTGGTAGTAGCCAAGGGGTTATAGTCAAGAGGAAGGAATAGATTTAGATGAAACCTAACCCTGTAGCTAGTTAGGCCATAAGAATTTTACTTGCTTATCATGTATAATGGACTTTAATCTTTATCAAATGGATGTGAAAAGTGCCTTTCTCAATGGTGACCTTCAAGAGGAAGTTTTTGTTAGCCAAACACCTGGTTTTGAAAATCCTGATTTTCCTAATCATGTGTATAAGCTATCAAAGGCCCTCTATGGGTTGAAACAAGCTCCAAGAGCTTGGTATGAGAAGCTCAGCAATTTCCTTATTCAACAAAACTTTTTAAGAGGAAATGTTGACAAGACCCTTTTCACAAAGACTACTGGAAATGATATCTTGCTGGTCCAAGTATATGTTGATGACATAATATTTGGATCTACAAACAATAAGTTGTGCAAAGATTTTGAAAATTTAATGAAAGGTAAATTTGAAATGTCAATGATGGGTGAACTGTCTTATTTCTTGGGATTTCAAATTAACCAAAGCAAGCAAGGCATTTTCATTAGTCAAACTAAATATTGTAATGATTTGATAAAGAAATTTAGTTTTGAAAACCTTAAGTCCATTGATACTCCCATGAGTCAAGGAAATTACTTAGACAGAGATGAGAAAGGTAAACCTGTAGATGTTACTAGGTTTCGGGGTATGATAGGATCATTGCTCTATCTTACAGCAAGCAGGCCTGACATTATGTTAAGTGTTTGTATGTGTGCAAGATACCAATCAAATCCTAAGGAGTCTCACCTTAGTGCAGTTAAGAGGATTTTCAGATATCTAGTAGGAACAAAGAGTCCAGGCTTGTGGTATCCTAAGGGATCAACCTGTACCTTAGTTGGTTACTCAGATTCAGACTTTGCCGGATGCAAACTCGACAGGAAAAGCACTTCTGGAACTTGTCATTTACTTGGAAACTCCCTTGTGTCGTGGTTTAGCAAGAAACAGACTAGCATTGCACTATCAACTGTTGAAGCTGAATACATTGCAGCTGGGAGCTGCTGTGCTCAGATTCTTTGGATGAAACAACACTTATTGGATTTTGGTGTTGATTTGGAACAGTACCTATTATGTGTGATAACACAAGTGCAATAAGTATTACTAAGAATCCAGTGATGCACTCCAGGACCAAGCACATTGAAGTAAGACATCATTTTATAAGGGATCACTTTCAAAATGGAATCATTAAGCTTGAATATGTTAACACAGCTGAACAGCTGGCTGACATATTTACCAAAGCTTTACCAAGAGAAAGTTTCCTGCATATAAGGATGAAACTAGGGATCATTGATCCTAGTGAGGTATGATCTTTGAACCCTTTCACAGGACACTTCTGGTGCTTGCAGTGTTTTCCAGTTAAATCGATTGGGTAATCGATTACCAGCTTGGTACATAGTTTACAAAATCGATTTGGGAATCGATTGCGTTGGCCCCAGACTTCAAAGTTCAGAAATTTTTTTTTACCTTGCCCGAGCGTCGGTTGGGAAATCGACTAGTTCACCTTTCAACTTTAAAGAAATCGATTTGGACATCGATTGAGTAAATCTGGAAATCGATTTACAATATGACCGTTGTGACTCTCCTTTACTAGTCGTTGAATGCAATAATTACTAAATCGATTGACATTACCCAGCAACGGTAACATAATCGATTGGGCAATCGATTGACGCATCAAAGGGTTTAAATAGGAACAGTTACCAATCGATTTCTTCACTTCATCTCTCCAGACTTCCCAAATTTTCTCTACTTCATCTCTCTGTTTCTGCAATCGTTCTTCTTTTACTATCTACATTCAAACACACTTCAACTTACACTTGTGGCACGTGTTAAGCAAACACAAATACGAACTCCCTCACCATCATCATCGTCAAGTGGGCGAACCCCTTCACCTCCACCTACATTAACCAAAAGGGTTCCCATTCCAACTCATAAGATTCTTGCCAAGGATAAAGGCAAGGCACCTGCTGTTAATCAAGAGAAATCCAAAAAGAGAAAGGAGCCACCCACTGAGAAGCTTATGGCTAACGCCATGAAGGAAATCTCTCAAAAAAAGAAGAAGAAACCTGTTTCTTCACCCTCACCTAAGAAAGCTCCTTCATCTAAGGATAAAGATGTAGAAGCTACCATTCCATCAGACTTTCTTAAAAGGAAA
>PGWS01026654.1:0-10391 GCA_002896235.1 Cicer reticulatum
ACCTTGCTCCTACGTATCCCCAGGTGCAATAGGGAAATCAAAACTCACGTAGTTCTTTGGGAAAGAAAATATATGTGGTTTGACTGATTTTATTATTATTTTTTTAATTTATATAGTATCCAAAATAAAAAATAAAAATGTTAATAAATAGTAATAATGGATGAAATAATAATAATAATAATAATAATAATAATTAATATTTATTCATGGGATATATCTTCTATATTTGTTTTAAAGATAAAAAGAAAAAAAAATTTAATTTTTTCTTTTTTAAAAAAAATAACGTAATGTGACGGTATGTGAACGAGAAAGGATGGACACGACGGTGAAATAATCTGTTAAAATTATTTGTTCGTACGTTGTCGGACTATTGTCGCGACACAACAGGTCACTCACGATTGAGAGGAGTAATATGGTGTGGCGAGCGAGGTGAATTCATCCGGCGGCCGCGGACCATTAATTCTAATCCTAAAGGTGAAAACATTTATCTGGTTGTTATGATTTTTTTTAGTTATTAAAGACGTATATATGGAATATTATATTACAATATGTGCAATTTGTTTTATCGGCCTATAACACATCAATTTGTTATATTTTTTATTATTATTTTTGTGTTGCAAAGAAAAACAATTTTAGGATTAAATGATTCTTTAAAAAATAAAAAGTTAACACATGAAGTTTTACTTTTTACAAACAGGAGGAAAAAAAAATAGAAAGCGAAATAAAAATATATTTTAAAAAAAAAGATGCAAACAAAACAAAAGACTATAAGCAGAAAATTAGAGAGAAAAAAAAATAAGACAAAATACCTACTCTGAATTGTTTTTTGCTAGACCGATTGTTTCAAGATCAGATTTTCTTCTTCTCTTTGCCAACTAAACTCTCTATTTTTTAATGTGCTCTCAATTCATGTTTCGAATTCTCTTCCTGGTGTCTCTTGTGGGCAGACTATTTATAGACTTTTGGTAAAGACTTCAAAAGACAAAAGAATAATTGTCAATGATTACCATTAATCTATTTTGTTGTTTCTTTCTTTTAATTGCCACAATTATACCGATTCTTATTGCTATTGATTCATTTTTGGTTTTCTTTTCTATTCAATGATCACCATTATTCTGATTTTTTATGACATCAAACAATTTTCTTTTCGGTTTTTTTTCAATTATTTTGATCATGCATTGATTTTTATGACCATCAAATTCATTTCTTTTCCATTTCCTATTTTATTTCATATTATAACTTTTATATTTTAGAAAATATCCTGAACAAGAATTAGAGGCCAAACAAGACCGAAAAACACTTGTGATTGTAAAAGCTTATATCCCTAATTACTTTATTTTTACTTTATATTCTCACATATATTTATTATTATTATTATATATATTATTATTATTTCCTTTTTTAAATAACAAGTAAAATGGACCAAAATTAGGTGTCAACAGCTATTAACTTTATTTTATTTCAAAAATTTGAAAATATAAAAAATATGGTGAATATTTAAAAATTTCAAGAAGGGGTGAAAAAATGAGTTATAAAAATAAATGAGGATTTTATAGAAAATTAAAAGAGAAAACCATGTATGTTAAGCTATGAAGATACCCAATTTTAGGCCAAACACCCTACGCGTCTAAGAGACCAAAGTGATGAAACTTAGGGGTGGGGAATAGGCCAGGCCAGGCAGCTTTGCAAGGCCTGAGCTGGCTACATTAATTTTTTAGGCCTTAAGCCTGGCCTACGGCCTATCATAGGCTTTTTTTTCGGCCTGGCCTGGCCTTTTTAAAGCCTGCCTGGCCCGCGCGAAGCCTTTTAAAAGCCTTATTCATATTAAAATATTTAAATGCGCTCCACATACCAATATCAATGTACAATATCTATATATATTAAACAAAAAAAAATTTTCTAACAAATAATTTTTAAAACATCTGAAACAAACATCCTTTAAACCCTAAAACATAATTCTTGGTTTCAAAGAATAGATTTTTTTTTGAAACAAATGTACCAATTATTACCTCTCAAACAAATATGGGAAGGACTACTGAGTTACTCTGACTTAATGGCAATTGGCTCCGAATATGAACGACTACCAAATATGGAATGGCTATCGAAATATGGAATGCTACTGATGATGTCTAATTGATAAAATTTAAAATAAGGAATAATATTATAATATAATAATAAAAATAACATTAATAAAATAATTAAATATATATAGGCCGGCCTGTCAGGCCCTAATAGGCTTCTTTAGAAGCTGAGCCTGACCTATTTAAATAAATAGGCTTAAAAATAGCCTGAGCCTGGTCTTTTTATTAAATAGGTCAGGCCAGGTCAGGCCATAGTAGGCCAGGCCATAGGCCAGGCCATAGGCCCCTGTCGGACGCCTAGCCTATTCCCATCCCTAATGAACATATACATTATCCGTTAATATATACTCAGAAATATTAATTATTATTGTGTGGAAATTATTATTAGTTAGAGTAAATAAATAAATATACTTCAGTGAAAAAAATAATTAATATGATATAGTTATATAATAAAGAATTTTAGATAAGACAAAATAATAAAATAAAAATATTTAAAATTAGAGATGAATGAAATACTAATTTATAGTGATAGTGAAATTTTTATTTCTTGAATACTACTTCCTCTAACCTATAATAAACAAAGCTATTCCATCATTAAAAAAATACTAACAAAGTCTTTATTACATTTGTTAGAAACTCAAAAGAAAATTATTATTTTAAAAATTATGTATGAATCTATATTTAAAAAACGATGCATCCAATATTAGTCCAAAAAAAAAAAGTTATTAATTAATATGATTACCTTTAAAATTAAAAGTGTCGATATTTTTCAAAACAATTCTTTATAAATAAATCAATTATAATAGATAGAAAATATTATACTATTGTGATTATGAATGGTATAAATATTACATTTTTATTTAAATAAAAATATCATATAAAAATTATAATTAAGATTTGATATAATTTTTATGTTTAGCAATCAACTGAGTTGGGACATTCTTCAATGTCTAAAAAGTGACGAAGTTTCTTAGACTTAATATAATTTTGAATTTTTTTTTTATCTTATTAATATTTATTTAATTCTTTTATTTTGGTCTTTATTTTTATAAATATATATTTTTGTCTTTTATCATAATTTTTTCAAACTACTTGTAATTATTGTTGTAAAATAATGAATCAAATTTTGGATCAATATAAAGTTAAGTATAACAATCTTAATAAGGATTATGTAAAATTACAGTTAACTCTGATAAATGCCATTTGTTTAAAGAGATTTACGCATATTTTAAAGTATGTAAGAATATTTTTTCAAGTGCAACACTATTATTGAGTTAATATAATATTTTTGAAAGAAATTATAATGAATACATATTGACAATTGTTAAATGATTTTCAATGACAGGATTTTGTTGTACATTGGTAACAAATATTACAAGGAACTTCATAGTTATTACCATTGAATACAATAATAGTTAATTATTTTCAAAAGAATAAAATACAATAAAAAATAATTTTCAAAAAGGTATTTAATGTTTCAAACAAAACTAATAAGTTAATTATTCTTGTCATCGTTGATGTAAGACTCATCAGACTTAAATGCTAGTTTGAATAATTAATAAAAAAATTTATATATAATGTATTTTGAAATATAATTAAAAAATATTAATGTCAGTAATTTATTTTTACTTTGAAGCAATCTTTTATTGCTTCTCTCTAAATCTAAATAGATGGTATATAAGGAACAATGTTAGTCTTCAATCTAACAAGAAATAAAATATTAAGTGAAAATCTTACACAATGGCCCTTAACAATCAATCGAGCATATATTTGTTGATGTTGATCCTTTCTTTGGTTTGGTTCAGGTAATAAATAAAGTTTGTTTTATTCATTGATTTGTATTCTTTATATATAATTAACTAACTCAAATTGGAATTGATTTAGTGGCTAGATGCATATGACTTAATTATAGGATTTTAATTAATATATATAATTATATTATAATATATATATTATATATATATATATATATATATTTGTAAGAACTTATTGCTTGTATGAATTTAACTTCTTTTTGGTTGCAGAATAGCATTGGTCTGGATTTCTGGTAATAACTGTGGTGATTATTGCATAAATCCTGGGTTTTGCAATCAGATTGCACAACAGGGGCTATCACAGAGGTGGTACCTGTTATGAGAATGTTTATTGTTGTTGTTATACATGATGAGTTATTTGTACCTACCATTATTGAAATATAAAATGCATACATAAAAGTATGTTTAGAAGTTTCAAGTTGTACGAAATATAATATTCCATTATAAAACTAAAGATCGATTAATAAAAATTTAAACTTACGTGACAAACCACAAATTATACCACCGCATTATAACCCACCTCCAGTAATATTGTATTATTTTTTAAATTTTATATATATTTACATATTCAAATATTTTTAATAATTTAAATATTATATTATAATTGTTTCTTTATAACCAAATATAATTTTAATATTTTTTAATTTTGTTATTATATAACAATAATTATTTTATATTATTTAATTAAATAATATAATTTAAATTTATTATTTTGAAGAATAGAAAGAGGGCATAAAAATGAATAAATTAATTTATAAATTAATAAGTTTAATTTGTGTGCCGGAAAAATATGGAAGTACAAAAAACAAATCAAGAAGCACCATATAAACATACATCTAAAAGGATACAGAATGGATACTATATTAATTTGCCAAAAGGCTAACAATGAATATACATCTAAAAGAGATATAGGATAAGTCTAAGAAGTAACCCCGTTAAAACAATCACTTAGAACTCAGTGAAAAAGAAATTACTTTAATCAAAAATTTTCTAAAAAAGTTTACATCATTCATATTAATTTAATGATATCAATTTAAAATTTAGAAATTCGTTTTATGATTTAAAAAGTTACATCAATTATACTAATTTAATGATATCAATTTAAAATTTAAAAAATTCGTTTTAATGATTCATATTAAATTTTAGGTTTTCCACGTATGTGTTGGGTAAGAGATTACTAACTCTGATCTCTATTATAGATAAATTTGGTAGATTTTTTTGTCTTTATTATAAGAAAATATATATATATATATATTATATATTATATTATATATATTTTTAAGATACATTAGTTGTTATAATTCTTTTATATTCCCTATTTAATGTGAGAAATATGTTTATGGAAGGATAATACTAACAACACCAATTTTAACATACATTTTTAAAACATTCTTGTTATATTAGATAAAATTCACATAAATTTATAAATTTTACCAAATTGTGTGATTCTCATTCAAATTTATAGAAACTCATAAATTTTAATCAATAATAGAAAGTATGTTACCAATATGTACTAAATAGTTGTTACCATATAACAATAAAAACATTTAATGTTATGAGTATTATTAGAATAACATTATCTATTTGTCCCCAATGTCATTTCCCAAATAATTGGTTCCTTTCCATTCACCCATATAGAAAGAGATATATGAAAGAGAAAAAAATAGTAGTTTTTACCAAATATATTTGTTAGTTATTGGTGGCATTATAATATGTTCATAAAGCATAAGGAGATATATGTGCATTGAATAATGTAAGCATATATAAATTAAATGTTACATTGAAAAAAAGTGTAGTAGAAATTGAAAGGGACATTCATTTTCGAACAATTTTTTTGTAAAAAATGGTTCAATTAATTTTCCAAACGGATGGGATACAATTTATAACATTAAATAAGTTTACTGATCTAACGAATCTACTTTAATATTTATGGTGCATGGCTTGAACATTATGACTTTGATAATCAGGTTAGACATCACTGGAGTAACCTCCAACGATTGTCCCTAATACCCACATATCTAAATATACTTTGCGTTTTTGGAATCTCATACTTTGATATATCTTTGTACTTAAAAAGCATGTCTTTAAAAAATTAGGAGGTATTTTACCCCAAACCCTGTAAGTGGTACAACCAACACTTGGTTGAGTTAAGACAAGAGCTCTAAAAGGGTGTATACTCCTAGTTAGGACTAAGGAGCTATTGTATCAACAATCTAGATACAAATTAATAACAACAAAGAAATCTTAATACTAGATTCTTCCACTTGGTCAACTCTAAAGAAACAACAATTAATATAATATCTAACTCCAACAGAGATAACTCGTGAGTTTTGGAAGATGATGGAGAGGAATCTTGTGATCCAGATTCTATCACAACCTCTACTATTTCAATGCTCATTTTTTGGGTTCAAATTGTTACATCACTCTTTTTGTTATTCATTTATGATGTATGATGCTGAACAATTATCATTCTCAACTTTCATTTAGTTAAATATGATTCATTTTTCAATAATAAAAAATAGCTTATGGTGTAGTGTTATTGTATTTTATTAATCTTTTTTTTTTTTTTGTATATATGGACCTAAATAAATAACAACTCATGATAGTTAACTCAATAAATTAAGTGATAGCTGATAAGTGATAGTTAATAATTGATAAGTGAATAAGTGGTAGCTTGATAAGTGATAGTTGATGAGTGGTAGCTTTATAGTGATTGCTGATATGATAAGTGATAAGTGGTAGATGATAGTTGATAATGAGTAGATGATAGCTATGATATGTGATAAATGATAGTTGATAAGTGATAAATATCATAGTTGATAAGTGATAAGTGATATTGATAGCTGATAAGTGATAAACGATAGTTGATAGTTGATAAGCGATAACTTGTAGCTGATAAGTGATAAGTGATAAGTGATAGCCGATAAGTGATAATTGATAACTGAATAAAAACAATGTAAATGATAAGTGATAAGCTAATAAGTGGTAGCTGATAAGTGATAAGTGATAAATGATAGCTAGTAAGTTATATTGATATGCGATAGCTTATAGCTGGTAAGTTGATAAGTCGGTAGTGATAAGTGATAAGTAATAGCTGATAAGTGATAAACCAGTTGATAAGTGTATCTGATAAGTGATAATGATTGTTGATAAGTTATAAGTGATAACTGATAATTGATAGTTGATAACTGAATTCCAAAATCTTATTTTCATTATTATTTATATTGATTGTCATTTACCGATACGTTTATCATGTTTCCTCATCTCTTTATCTCTTACTATATTCTCTCACTTATGACTTTTGTGATGAAAATTCCAAAAAATGTAACAAATCTTCAATAAAAAACAATGCAATTCATTTTCTTTTTTCGGTACATCATTTACTTTTATTAAAATATAACCATAATTTTTGAAGAGTTCTTCAAACGTTGCAAACCTCATATATAAATAGTTAAATTTAACTTTATGATTTCTTGTGAGACGATAAGATCAAATTTATTTTAAGTTATTTTGGCAAAAAAATAAAGAATTGAGTCTAGCTCTATCATGCATGTTAATGTTTATCAGTGCAATTCTAATTTTTTTTTTTAAACTTATCAATATTAGTAGAATTAGTTGTAATTTTGTTATAAAAATAGTGAACCCATGAACTTTTTCTCAGTTAATCATTAAATATTTCCTCTCTTAAATCACTAAAATCACCTTATGACCATGTAAAATCTATATATTTAATTACACAGTATTGTTTTTATTTGTATTATGAGTTTTATAAATTATCTTTTCTCATTATTATAATTTCACACACAAAAATTGAATATTTATTTTTTTCTAGTTAGAATCCATGGTCATGGATGTCTAGTTGCGATTAGGTTAAAATGCGAAGAATATGTAGAAAAAAATATCTATTGAATGACTAAAATAAATTTATATATATATATTCCCAAACATTTTGGTCAAAATTGATTAAAGCTGAACGACTGTGAATTACAGTTTATATTATTGACAATAAAATCAGTAGTAAAATTTAAAATTGTTAAAAGTTAATGAATGGTTGAAATTAATCAAAATAAATTTATTTAAATATGAAATAAAGTTCAAACTCTCTTTGACATACATAATATGACATTCACACATATAAAATTTTCACACTATAGAGATGTAAAATATGGCAACAAACAACAAAACTTAGTTTGTAGATGAAATAGTTGTGATATGTATTCAACATAACATTTTTGTTTATTGTATTAAGTTAGATTTTTACTGATATGAACATTTGATTTTTTGACAGAAAAAAATACTCATTTAGTTATTAAATAAAGAGAAAAAAATCACCCCCAGGAATATTTAAGAATAGTTACAGATAAATATATAAAAAAATAAACAAAAGAATTCATTTAACAATACTTTCTCTGTCTCACAGTAATTTGACCTAATTAAAACAAATGTTTGAAAATAATTGACTCTTTCAATTTCTAAATACTTTTTTTCAATTGTACCAATTTAATTAATATTAATTTGAATCATTTCTAAAGCAATACCTTATTTTGTATTATGACATTGATATTGCATCATACTAAATAAATATTTATTTAGTAAAAATAATGTATATATCTTTCAATTATATATTTTTCTTAATATAATTGTCATTAATTTCTTCTTAATGATCAATATATTCTCTTATTTCAATATGTAGTACAAATTTGTCCAATTATCATAAAATATTCAAATGGTATAATATCTATTTTTATTATAATATATCAATTTTTTTTGATACAAAAAAAGGAAATATTATTTAAAAAGAAATAAAATAATTACAATAAATAATTTCATTATGTCCTCATCAAGTACAAGTCAAATCTAATTACAGTTCTAAAATCAAATCAAATTACAATAAATTTAAACGAAACCAAATTAAGCCAGCCTACTTTGCTCTATTTGTTGCTGTCACTTATTGCTGTCTTTCTATTGCTGATGCAATACTCATGGTTGAGTTGAGGCACTAGCTTTGCTTTGTAACTAACTAGAGAAACAAAAAAACATAATTTTTAAGTCACTCTTTGTACACATTATACAGAGAAAAGAGACAAATTTTGAGTTTAAAAAAAAAAACTATAAGGACATATTAAAGCTCAGCAAATAACAAATCAAACACAATAAGCTAAAACCATGAAATAAATCAGATGCTTAGAAAAAACGCAGATGAATGGGCAGAAGAAAATAAGCATCACACAAGAAATTGAATGGAGAAGGACAAAGGCAACCAAGAAAGCAACTACAACTGATAAAAAACTCTATAAATACACTTTATCAATTTACTTATTTATCTATTTATATTTTAATGAATTAATCTAAAATCAATTTTAAAATTTGATTAATTAACATGTATGTTTTTCAATCTTGAATTGTTGAGACACAAGTTGTACTACTTGATGGTTTTAAAACTCAATTATTTTAAATGAAACAATAATTTAAAATATTCTAAGATGGACTAGTTAGACGAAACATCTTTTTATTATTTGAAGTTTTGAGCACAAGTTGACAGCTTGATAGTCCTATAAAACTTCGTTTCAAATTTTTTTTTTAAGTCAAACCAAATATTTCTTGTCTCATCCAAACATTTTTTTTTAGAATATAACAAAACTCATTTCATTAAAAAAAAAATCTCTAATCACATCAAACATTTTCTACTAAGAACTACGTATATTTGATTTCTCCCATCGACCGGGAGATACAAGAGCAAGATACATTTTGTCAAGCGCATTAATAATTTAGTTTATTTCGTCTTTTTATTCTTAAGCACACATTTATTCAAAATCGTATTAAAAAAATATAATATGTTATTCCAATTCAATATAAGAGAAATAAATATACTTAAGTTAACATTTATCTTGCACATTAATTTATAGGTAACTGTATTTTAACGGATGTCGTTGGGTGCTAGTACCCCTACGCATAATCGACTCCCGAACTCAAAATTGGGTTTCGAAGAACATTTTTTAAGGGTTTCCCATATTTCCCTATTTTAAAATAAATTTTGGTGGCAACTCCATTGGGGAAACTTAGAGAGTCAGCCTAACAATTAATTATGCATAATTTTAACTTTTTCTATATTTGTTTGTTTTTTATTTCCTTTTATTTGACGTGTTATTTATTTCTTAATAAGTATTAGTTGACATTATAATATTTTTTAAACTTGTATGTTATTTATTTCTTTATTATATCTGTTTATTATACTATGGAGTTATTGAATCATACTTATTCCACATCTACACTTTACTAAATACACACACTTATGAGTGGAATTATACACGGGTTTGCTTCAAAACTTAAGTTTAGTTTCGAGATCGTGTAGTGTAGCCTTCTGGATGTACACCCTGTTTGGTTAACATGAAGATCTCACATAGAGTGATCTTGTTGAGGGTATTGTCACTAAATTAGTTAACCTATTTGTTGTTGGACAATATTTCAAGATACTGCACCAAGATGGAAAAACCCA